>LR990666.1:20499124-20627476 GCA_905147715.2 Xestia xanthographa | reverse complement strand
TATCATTGACACCTGCTATCTAAAAGTCTGGAGAGGAATACATCCTTGTACTTGGCTACCACTCAAAGTACATTGACATTAAGCCGGTCTTCTATTAATGTTCCAACCGCTTCAAGCCATGTAAGACTAGGTACTTCGGGCGGCTTTCGCATACGGTATCGGCCCCTGTCGTCCACATACCGAAGAATGCTTCCCTCAGTAGTAGTGATTGGGTTAAGGAGTTGCCTCCTTAACCCAATCACTACTACTGTTAGGATCCAATGACAACCGAGAGTAGAGCAATCCCACGCTTATTACGAGACGTGTTTGGCCGTTGTTTTGTCTCTACGACAGTGAAGCCTTCTTCGTCGACCTTCTGCGAGCCACTGATGAGCTTCGTCGGTAATGCCAGGTCGTACGGTGCTGGACGCTGGATCCGGTGGTGGAAGCTGGCGGGATATCTGAGCGTAACTCTTCTTCTGCTGGCGAACCTGGGCGCGGAAAGCAGAAGAAGGTGCAGTAGTCACAGACGGCTGCGGTACTGTCGTTCCGGAGGCCGAGATCATTGATGCCGGACGATTAGGTATCTTGTGGCCAGCTCGCGTGGTCCGTTTTGCTGACCGGTGAGCTTAGTGTATATAGGAACACAGTGGCCGCTCGAATCGAGTGTGCGGCGGGGCGGAGCGTGCAGCGTTCATGTCAAACACATGCATTTATACGTGAGTGGCCTGAGTAGACGCTCACCGCGCGGCGGCTGCAGCGTGCGTGTTTGTGTCTTGCGGGGCGTCTGGCGTCGCGTCGCGAGCGAGTTCAAACCTGTTTGTTTCGGAGCTGCGGGTGGCGAGACGAGGGTGCGCGCGTTGTCGTTTGAATAAATTATAATATGAATACAAAATAAACCTGGACTAAGGTTCCATTCACTCGGGCCTGTGGACGGTGGGCTATGGGCTAGCTCGCCGTCCGTCCGTCTCATGACGACAGGCCGTGTCGACGGCGCGTTCGTGTTCCACGCGAGCCTCAAAGAGAGTCAGCAAAAAGGAAGGGGTCCGTAAGGACCGATGCCTGCCGGGGTGCGGGACTGATCGAAAGAGATATCGTGGCCCCGGAACACAAAAGGCCATGAAGGAACATGGATGGGTTTTAGTCAGTAAAAGTCTGACACTCCCTCCTGCTCCGCGGGAGGAGTCATTTGATGATTTCATATCCGAAAAAAAAAAAAAAAGGTTCCATTCACTGTTTATACAAAAATAGAATAGTTAGAACAAAAGTGTGGAGAGAACTAGCAATAAAACTGGGAATTGAAAGTAAATAAATCGATTTTAATAACAGTAAACGTACATAAACAAGGCATAGTTAGGTATACGTAGGAAAAATGTTTCAAATTAATTCTATTTTACCAAAAGTAGGTAGTCTGAAAAGTGAAAACTGCTGTGGCTGTGGTATAATTTTCGCGGCCGGCGGATTCACCCGAACCACCCCGAACGCAGAGCGTGCACTATAGCCAGGCCAGTCATTGAACGCGCGGTCGGCCGCTCGACGCCTCGAAGACCGCGCCGCCCAACGCTATTGCACTCAGGCCGTACATTTAGGCATCAAGTGTCACCACCGCGCAGCGCGCTCATATTTTGGTTATATTATTCTAGGCAGTAGGCACACACAATGAAAATTTATTTCTCGTAGAAATAACGCAAAACAAATCAGGTCAAAATGTCTGCTATCTCTCTCTCGCATGACGTTTTTTAGTCTGACTTTGACAATGACAGTTATAAGCTTTATTTGTTGCGTAAAAGCATGCCACAAGGCCGTATGTGTTAAGGCTGCTTTACGCCAAGGCAACACTGTGCCAACTTTGCCGCATACCACAAGGCCGCTTGCTACAATTATATAAAATGTTGCACATCGTGTCAAGAATCGTGCGGCATGGAAACATCTTGCGTCAAGATGCTAAAGTTACTTCATTAGCCATATTATACGGTGTCTTGTCCCCTCGATCAATCAAGTTGGTAGACCAAAACACTCCAATAAAATTTACAGCACAATGCTTTGAAAATTATGTAGGCAAGACGTTGCCTCGCCGTAAAATAGGATGCCGCATACCGCATATGTTGGATATTTGTAGCATACCACAAGAAGGCGCATTCCACATTATGAAGCATGCTGTAATGCCGCACAGTGTTGCATCGGCGTACAGCAGCCTGGCCGCACGGTGGGCTGAAAATGGGCTTTCCTATATTAAAGACTGCTTTACGCCGCCGCCGGGCCAAAACTATGCGGCATTACGGCATGTCACATAGAATAATTTAAAACGTTGCACATTGTGGCAAGTATCGTGGGGCATGGCAAAACCTTGCGTCATGTGGCAGACTGTTGCAGCCAGTCGCAACTTCTGTCCAAACACAATGGATTCCATGCCACATTTTTAGTGCGTCATACAGTTTAAAGGTTATGTTTTACGATGCTTTGAAAATTATTTAGATAGGCAAGATGTTTCCTCGGCGTAAAATAAGTTGCCGCATACCGCAATTGCCGCAAATGTTGGTTATTTGTAGCATACCACAAATGACGCACCCCGCATTATGAAGCATGCTGCAAAGCCGCACAGTGTTGCCCCGGCGTAAAGCTGCGTTTCCACCAGAGATGACCGAGGATGCGTAGCGAGGAATGTGTGTGAAACCAACCAATAATGTCGCTTCTTTTTCACAGCTCTAGCTATTCTAGCTATGTGATTGGTTAGTTCCACACACATCCCTCGCTAAGCATCCTCGCTCATCTCTGGTGGAAACGCAGCCTTAAGCAGCCTGGCCGAACGGTGGGCTGAAAATAGGCTTTCCTATACTAAAGGCTTCTTTACGCTGCCGCGCGCCGCCGGGGCAAAACTATGCGGCATTACGGCATGCCACCTACAATAATTTAAAATGTTGCACATTGTGGCAAGTATCGTGGGGCATGGCAAAACCTTGCGTCATGTGGCAGACTTTCGCAGCCAGTCACATCTTCTATCCAAAATGGATTCCATGCTACATTTTTGGTGCGTCATACAGCTTAAGGCTGATGCTCCAGGGTAGCCCGCAAAATACAAATTTTCTTGCGTTTTTTGCAATTTACAGGCCAGTGCTAAGTTGTATGTTGATTAAAATATTGTTTGTAAGGCGTATTTAGTTACAGAAGTATAATCATCAAAATCATCAATACAACCCTCCAAGTTCATAAAGATGCAAGAATGATTTTGACCTGGGAAAAGTAATTTTTCCACCTTTATGAACTTTGAGGGTTGTATTGATGATTTTGATGAATATAATTTTGTAACTACATACGTCTTACAACCGCGAATAATATTTTAATCAACGTACAACCTAGCACTGGCCTGCAAATTGCAAAAAAAGTAAGAAAATTTGAATTTCGCGGGCTACCCTGGAGCATCAGCCTTTTAAGTTTAAATTTCCAACAAAAAGCATGTGATCCGCTCGTGATCTCTACATGTTTTCAAACACATACCTACGCGGAATGTAAAAATCCTTGTCAAACATTTTATTTGGATTTTTGATGTGTTAAAAAAATCAGTACTTGTATCTGTACCTATGTAATAGTTTGGTGTTTTTTTCTTCGGTATTTTCATCTAATCTGGTCACACTATTTTTTTTTTTTTCATTATTTTGGAAATTGGTTTCAGGTGAGGTATATTTTTATAAACTTTTATTTTAAATAGTCGATATCAGCCAAAAATAGATTATTGTGATAGAAATTAACAAATAGATGATTGTAATCTACAAGTTGAAAACAAATCCACTGTTTTTAATGATAAAAATCTTAGGACGCCAACTTTTTACTCGTTGCTTTGAATTTCGAAATTGCTTTTTCCCACCATTTTAAAATGTGTTGATCTAATTAACATTATAAGTTATTTTTAAACGTTGAAAACTATTATTCATGGTAATATAGATGATAATAAGTTCTTTTACTGTAAGTTTTTAGTAAATTGCAAAGGGGAACAGCTATTTTCATTAAAATAACACTAGAGCGATTGCGAACTTTTTTCTACGGCATCATTGCAGCTGTCATATAAGTTTATCGGGCGGGAAAGTTTCATTTGTGTTCTATTGTGGTTGTTGTGAAGTGAATTACTTTATCTGAATTAATAGAAGTTATAGTAAGTATTTACCTAAGTACTTTCAGTCCAAATGTAATAAAATTCAACAACACATCTTGTGTACTTAATCGAATAACTTTCATTCATAAATTCTGTTTCAATTTAGGAAGATCTACAAACAAAGACCACGTAAAATAGTGGCTGATTTCACCACCGACGAAATGGCGATAGGTACTCACTCAGCTAATTAAAAGAGACCAATCGTGGTAAGTATCTAAAATAACGGATGACAAGTCGGTCGCCAAGAAACAAGCAGCATGGGATGCAATTATCCAAGGGACCAAGAGATCAACTATAATGCCAATGTACACAAGGTAGGATAGTCACTGTTGTTGATGTAATATATTTACTGCTATGAATGATTTATAGTATTTTTATTTTAGCGTGAGACTATAACTTTAAAAAGAGCATGGGTTAGCATGAAAGCATTGACACATAAAACTCTGGCTACAGAAAGAGGGAATATGCTAAAAAGTGGAGGTGGAAGCACCAACAAGGTGGAAAAACATAAAGCCATAATAAGTACTGTATGGTTGAAGAGGTTGGTAGCAAAATAAAATTATCCTCTTAATTGTTCAGAAACCATTCTGTGGCTCAGTTTAATTATTGTTGTCTGCTTAGTTATTTTTAATTAAAGTGTTCAAAAATTATTACCAGAATATATTCAATATTATCCAATTATTATGTCAAAGCTTTCTTCCAATTTTCAATTATTATTTATCAGGTTGCACCTGCGATGATGATAGAAATCAAAAATACATTTGATAGTGATGGCACTATTTTAGATACAACTGATAACAATCAAACTATCCCTACCAAATTGATTGATACATTAGGTATGTACAACCCGGTCACATTATCTCGAGACCTCGCTGGAATGCGATATGTTCATCATTTTAATCATATCATTATAATAATATTACCTACATTAAATTAATTAACACAATATTTGTTTAGTTGGAAAGCTTATTGTTTATAATAATATCCTACTAGAGGATACTTGTTTTGAGCACCATATCAGAGCGCCGACGCGACGTGACGTCATCGACGCCAGGTCTCGAGATAATGTGACCGGGTTGTAATTGAATTTTTAAAATGTTTTGTTTACCCATATATTAAACTGACCTACGCAACTTCGTCTGCGTCACATAATATAGCTTATAACATGTCATTTTGTGCATTCAATTATTTTGTGCATTCAATTATGAACAAAAACCTTTTAAAATCAATATTGCTTACCTCCCATAACACACGGCGTGATAATATGTATTCTAATAAAGCCTTCCTTGGTTTATAAGGAACATTTTTGCTGAACTTCAATTCAATCTATCCAGTAGTTTTGGCGTGAAGCCGTACCATACACAGACAAACAGACAAAAATTCTAAAAAGTCACTTTTTGTCATCAGTTACATTTATCTAACAAAAGCCACTTATTTTTAATTGAAAATTCTCAATGTACAGTTTTTCTTTCGTTACTGTTTTATTATATGTATAGATAATAATATTTATTATAGCTAGCGTTTAAGAAGTTAAATAAATAAGTTTGTTTTTCAGATGTTTTAGACATAGGAAAAATTGGTGTAAATGTGTATGAAGTCCAGGGCACTACAATTGAGGAAAACACTTTAAATGAAGTCCTGGACAATAACACATCCAAATTGATGATATCAAAAACAGCACAGCAACAACTAAGATTTAGCAGCAACGTAAGCTATAATACAACATATTTAAATAGCTTTTTACTAAAACCTTTATTTATATTTTTAATTGCACTGTTGCAAATTCAGTTAGACCAAGTACGTAGACCTACAGACTACACTCGACAGGAAGCTGTGATGCGAATAAATTTACTAGAAAATAAGAAAAAGATGGTGTCATGTAGGTACATAATCAACCGACTTCTAAAAAGAGAAGGTTCTCAATTCGACTATTTTTTTTTTTTTTTTGTCTTTGTTAACTCAGAACTTTCGACTGGGTGAACCGATTTTAATGATTCTTTTTTTATTTGAAAGCTGGTGCTTCCCGTGTGTTCCTATTTAAATTTTGTGAAAATCTGATGCTGATCTTCGGAGATATACAATGGAACTCTTCAAAAATAGACGGCAAATTTGCCGTGAATGTTGGAATCGCTTGGATGTGTATTGTTTATACAACATCATGACGTAACATCACGCCTGTATGCTCTGAGGGGGTATACAGATGTGTACAATACACCCAGATTTCGA
Organism: Xestia xanthographa; assembly: GCA_905147715.2. Classification (NCBI taxonomy): domain Eukaryota; kingdom Metazoa; phylum Arthropoda; class Insecta; order Lepidoptera; family Noctuidae; genus Xestia; species Xestia xanthographa. Next base: position 20,621,124 of record LR990666.1, on the reverse strand, counting down.
CAGTTAGGTATGTTAAGTTGGCGCGATCTGTACCGCGCGCGCCTCAAAAGACGTAACATCACGCCTGTATGCTCTGAGGGGGTACGCAGATGTGTACAATACACCAAGATCTTGACAGTTAGGTATGTTAAATTAGCGCGTTCGTGTTCCGCGCGCGCCTCAAAAAGATGTCAGCAAGAGGGACTGTTCTAAAGAGATACTGCGGCCCTGGAACACAAAGGGCTAAGAAGGAACAAGGATGGGTTTTAGTTACTAAAAGTCTGTCATTCCCTTCCGCTCCGCTCAGAGCGGGAGTGGTAATTTGATGATTTCCCATCCGAAAAAAAAGGCCACCTCTCAATGATGGGGAATAAATTGGAAAACCCCACGCGGGCAGAGAGCGGTTTGGTAGATTTCACATGGTTCGATTCCTGGGTCGGGCAATTCGGGCAGTTAGGAACTTCTCAGTAGCATAAAACATAACTGGCGAAATGTGGGTGTTTTATTAAGTACACCTGTTCCTAATCCTTCGGGAATTACAAGCGTGTTGTAATGTTATTACGAAAAGTTCCCATTCGAAAAAAAAAACCAGGTAAGTATGTTAAGTTCCATATATTGGGGATACGCCTATTACCATGACTTGTATTGTATTGTTAACAATGTCAAATAAATTCATGGCAAATATTTGTTTGGGAACAACTAAAAATGGAAAAATAAAAAACTTTTTTTTTTTTTTTTTAGTTTGTTAGTATGGATATGTGTATAGACTGCTGAGGGTACTTGTTACTCTTGTTGACATATAAGATGAACTTAATTGGGGGTAGGTTTGAATCTACACATTGTGTGAGGGTACCTAGCCTACCTACCTAGCTGAATATACATGCAGTTAGTATTACTACTAGATATTTCTGGACATAATAGATGGAAATGCAGATATTGAAAACACAGGTTGCTAACCTAACTATGAATTCTATCAACCTTTGTAATGGGTTATTACCATGTTTATTGCATAACATGTTTATATTTTATTTTGCAGTTGGAAGTTGAACAAATAAAAATAAAATCAGTATTAGCAGAGGAAGAGAGAAACAAAATATTGTTGGCAAAAGCAAAAGTAGAATTAGAGGAACTGAAAAAACAATTGCAAAACAAAGTCAACATAACTAATTTGACGGGTTCAAAATACTTTAAAATATACCACAAAATAATAATAATAAAAAAAAAAACTAAACCCCAACTACAGAAGCATCATGTTTTAAAAAGTATGAAACAAGTAAATCGTCTAATTATGCCACTATTTTTTTTGTTTTACTAGCTGACTCGACAGACGTTGTCCTGTCTTTAACTATTAATATTGAAATGCACTTTTCTTACCTACTACCTCCTTATACTTTTTACTACCCTACCCTTTCCCTAGCTACCCTAACCTTCCCAACCCTACCCTACCTTACCAACCCTTCCCTACCTTACCCTACCCTACCCTACCTTACCCTACCCTACCTACCCTACCCTACCCTACCCTACCCTACCTACACCGGTAGACGTCTGGCGGGAATAACTGATCGAATGGTAACTGATCAATATTGACCGCCGAAAGTAGAAAATTATTAGTACCTACTAATATCGCTGCCTATTATAATGAAAATAGTTGGTGGTAGAATGGTGAAAATTTTGGGTTTTAGTATTATTTAGTGCCGAATCATAATAAGATTAAAATATTTTTTTTTACAAAAAAATAATTTGGGGGACCACCCTTATCACTTAGGGGTATGAAAAATAGTTAACATCCTATCCTCAGATCTACTGAATATACACACAAAATTTCATAAAAATCGGTCAAGCCAAGTTTCGGAGGAGTTTTGTTACAAACACGAGAATTTTATATATTAGATTTTAATTAACTAATTTTATCTACAGAATTACGTGAATTCAACATCATCGTCATGCTTCGCAACGTCGGTCGTCCGAAGAAGGTACGTCGTGGTCAACGCACTAGCAGCGCTTCCACATCGGGTCAGGTAAGTGCGAATCTCATTCCATCCTCAGCGGATGCTGCCGATGGAGCGTCGGGAGTAAAGTGCATTGCAGCAGGGACAACTCATCAGGGTGGAATAAGGTTCATGGGTAAGGGCGTCCAGTGCGTCGCTATGTCGTGTATTGCATCCACTTATTCATGTGTAAAGAACCGCGAGACATTCACAACGTCTGATATTGACAACATTATCCTCCCATGTGGCGATATTCTATATTGCAATATCCCACGTCCGACGGGAGAGGTTTTTTTGGACCCCGACGAGTTGCCTCCCCATGTTGAAATTCAAAATTATTCGGCAAATATAAATATAACGTGGGTAACAAATGGACTTTATCCATCAAATCAACAAAATTTTTTTGATGCCGTCGAAAATCTGAAATTTAATTTGTTAACGTGTTTTAATCCGGAATACGTCGAAAATACCATGAACTTTCTGTTCACTGGTCAAAATTCCACCGTGTCTTTTTGGAAGAGCAATAATAGATATTTTCTATTTAACAGTCATGCTGTTGACGCCTCCGGCAAAAAAAACCACCAAAATCCGAATATAAATGTTGCACGTTTTTTTCAATGTCTAGATATAAATGCTTTAGCACAACTTTTATTTGTAAGCGCTCAATTCAATCAAGGCGAGTACAGTATACATCGACTTACAGTACTCAATATCGAAAACCTACTAATTCCCCCAATTGTATTTGCGTCGCTTCCCAGCGTAGCCCAAAATGACCCCAAATTCTCCACTTTAAAACCGGTTGTTGTTATAGAAAAAATGCCGCTAAATTCGACATTGAAAAGAAAAATAATCGAAAGCGACCCAAAATTAAACGCGAAAAGGCCGGTGGTTGTCATAGAGAAAATCGCTGCAAATCCGCGGTTACAAAAAAAATCGGTTGGACGACCTAAAAAACAAATCTGGGCAAATAATAATTCACATCTAAAAGCAGTCGAAAAATACAATAAAACACATCCGGAAGTGCACAGACAAGCCGTTGAGCGTTATACGGCTCTACATCCAGAAATAAACCGACAATCGGTCGCTCGATACGCGGATGCTCATCCAGAAATTAACCGACAATCGGTTGCTCGATATACGCAAGTTCACCCGGAAGTGAACCGACAATCGGTCGCCAGATACGCGCAAACTAACCCGGATGTCAATAGACTTGCCACTGAACGTCATCGAGCTGTTCGAAATATCGAGCCAACTTTGCGAAATTCAGAAAATTTAATTGCAGTTAAAAGTGGCGACGAATTAAATTCGGTACGTTTGTATGGTTTGCGCAAACCGTCATTAAAAGACGATGACGTTTTTAAATGTTTGCATTGTGGCACGCGTCTGTTTTTCGAAGAAAAATCGCGAACCCAGTGGTGTTGTGGCAGCGGGTCTTATAACGTTCAAAACTTTCCCCCGTTGACGGAAAGTTTTTATAACAGTGACTCTTTCAACAAGTGTCCTCGCGCGTACAATAACTTGTTTGCCTTCAGCGCGTTAGGAGTCTCTCACGGTTTCCAACATCCCGATACCGGACTGGCGTTTATCAAAATTCAAGGTAGAATATACCACCGCGTTTTTGATTTGGGTTACACGGACACCACTAATCCTATCGGTCTTTATATAGAGGACAACGAAGAACGCCAGAGACTCGCGGCAGGTCTGCGGTTAGATCGTCAAATCGTCACGGAAATAAATCATTTCTTGCACGAAGTCAATCCCTTGATAGACTGTTTCAAACAGTTGCATAGAGAAACATCTCAAGAAGCGCATTTAAGGTTCGAACGTACAACGCGTCAAACTCACGGTAATATTCTCGGTGATATGCCATTAGGAAACGAGATTGCCGCGATTATTAGCACGGAAAGGGAACGGTTTCTCCCACGGTGTATTGCCATTTGGAAAACGGGCGCGAATAAACCCCACACGGTCGACGTTTTTCATCCGTTGTATGAAACTTTTCAATACCCGCTTTTGTACCCGCACGCCACCGCGGGGTGGTACATAAACAAAGTTGACAACAAGAACGCGAAATTAACTCAAAATAAATACGTTCGCTGTTTGCTGTTGTCAGAGCCGCGCTTTCATGATTTCGGTAAACTGTCAGAGGAATGGTTAGTGGATATGTATTGTCGTATCGAGGAAGAACGATTGCGCTACGTCAGTAACATGCAGAACCAATCTTCGATTAGATTGGCACCTCTGCATGAACTGCAAGACAATGTCGAAACATCGGCGCGCCAAATAAGCACGGACGAAACTGTACAAGGAGAGGGTGGCGTCGTTCCGGGTCGCATTTACTTACCAAACACGTTTACGGGGGGGCCACGTTACATGAAAACGAAATACATGGATGCGATCGCGTTAGTTAACAGACTAGGTACACCATCATTTTTCCTAACGATCACTTGTAACCCAAAATGGAACGAAATTCAACAATCCTTGTTACCGAGGCAAAAGCCACATGCGAGTCTATGCGCACGAGTATTTAACTTAAAATTAGCACAACTGCTGAAAGACCTGCGATCGGGCGCATGGTTCGGTAAGCACATGTATATAATTTATGTGATAGAATTTCAAAAACGAGGTTTACCCCACGCTCATATATGTTTTCGCGTGGAAGGTGGAGGACCCGTACAGAATTCAGACATAGACAAATTTGTCAGGGCCGATATCCCGAACGCAACCGAAGCCGAAGGCAAGTTGCGCCAAATGGTCATAAATCATATGATTCACGGTCCCTGTGGGCCGCCTCACAGGACCGACCTTCCATGTTGGGATAGTACAAAGGAGAAGTGCTCCAAGTACTTTCCAAAACGTGAAACCGAAGTAACGCACCATGACGACAAGGGGTTCATCCACCTCCGTAGGAGTAGTAACAACGAGGCAATAATTAAATTCAGAAACCGCGAAGTTACTGTCAACGATCTGTGGGTAGTTCCTTACAATGCCGCCATCCTCTTGAAGTACGATTGTCATGCGAATTTAGAAGCTTCCTCGGCTCGAAAAATCGTCAAATATTTATTCAAATACATGACCAAAGGTAAAGATGAGGCGCGTGTCACGATAGTTGCCGAGGAAGATAGGAACAACGAAGTAGAGCAGTACGTTACGAAACGATACATAGGTGCTTGCGATGCCGCGTGGCGAGTTTTTGAGTACGATTTGACGATGCGCGAACCCGCTGTCCAACAACTGCCAGTCCACCTCGAAAACTACCAAGGCGTATTCTTTAGGCAAGATTCGGTAGCTGACGCCGCTCAGAGCAGTAGTTCAGCTCTGCTAGATTATTTTAACCGGCCGGCCGGAGACGAGTTCGAAAACCTGACGTACTTGGACTTTTACGAAAAATTCATTGTACATTCAAAACGCCCAACTACAAAAAATGTGGAAGTCCACCAATTGCAAAACAAATTCGTCACAAAAAGGCAGCGGGGCGTGAATGTAGCGCGTCTTTTTTGGGTAGCGCCAAATAGGGGTGAACAATTTTATTTACGAATGCTATTGGCTTTATATCCGTGCCGCGGCTATAGTGATCTTTTGAAAATCGGAGGGTTGGATTGTCGAACGTTTCAGGAAGTCGCTCGAAATGTAGGCATCGCGAATGACGAGATCGAATACGAGAGAGCTCTCGAGGAAGCTGCAAATTTTCTAACGGGACCGCGACTCCGTCGATTTTTCGTCCTCTTGGCCGTAAACGGCGCTCCGGTCGGTTTATTGTGGGATAAATTCAAAAACCAAATAAGCGAAGATTACCTCGAACGTATGTCAAATGATACCGACAGGGCCTATAAAATGAGTCTCATCCAAATCGACAGACTTTTGCGTAAACACGGGACCAGTCTTGTAGAGCAGGGGCTGCCGAATATCCGCGACGATACCACCGAGTTGGGTCGAGAGCAGATCGAATTCAGTGCGGGCAGGTTAAATGCGTACGTCGAAACATGGCAGCCTCGCTTATCTACCGATCAGCGCGCAGTGTTCGAGTTTGTCGACAAACTTGTAGAAGACCCGGTCTTTAAACGTGCAAACAACAGTTCCATTTTCATAGATGGCCCTGCCGGTACGGGAAAAACGCTTTTACTCAACGTGGTCGCAGCACATGTCCGTGGCTCGCGTAATAATGTAGTTTTGTGTACGGCAACATCGGGTATCGCGGCTCAGAATTACGAAGGCGGTACTACGGCTCACAGCATGTTCAAATTTCCCTTAGATCTTGTGGACGATCACGGTTATTGGAACATAACGAACGGTTCCCAGCGCGCAGAGTTGATACGCCACGCTTCGGTTATTATTTATGACGAAGCCCCGATGGCTCACAAATATCTGATTCACTTGCTCGACCGTTCGTTACGCGATTTGATGCAAACTAATGAACTTTTCGGCGGTAAAATAGTCATTTTTGCAGGAGATTTCCGTCAAATTCCACCGGTGGTACCGAGTGCGCGAAGTAATGCCGACGTAGTCAATTGCTCTGTGAAAACGTCTTGGATTTGGCAACAGATTAAAATCTTTAAATTATCAACCGCGCAAAGATCTAGGGAAGACGAAGAATTCTCGGAACAGCTATTGAATATCGGCTCTAATTCAATAGTCTCAGTTCCAGTCCAAACCGGTAGAGTCACACAAAACCTAATTGACGTGTCGCCCATTCAATTTGTCACAGATCTCGATGATTTAATAGACTTTATTTTTTCAGACGTTTTAGACGAACCAGACGTTTGCTGCCACAGAGCAATTTTGTGCAACTATAATATGAACGTTAAGGAAATAAATGCAAACATTTTAGATCGCGTACCCGGTGAATTAATACATTTCTATTCGGTAGATCAAACGGCAACCGATGACGCGGACGAATTATTCTTAGGATCGGACACACTCAATAGAATGCAACCGAAAGGCGTTCCCGAGCATGATTTACAACTAAAGGTAGGATGCGTTTGCATGATAATGCGAAACCTTAGTTTCTCGGATCGCTTGGTAAACGGCACTAAAGTTATAGTAGTAGGTCATTCTCCGCGTCTGATTAGGGTACGAAAACCGGACGATAATGAAGATTATTTAATTCCGCGCATAACTTTTAAAGCACCGATCGATTCAAATAGCCCCATAGAAATGATCCGTCGTCAATTTCCTTTGCAAATTTGTTACGCGATGACAATACACAAAAGTCAAGGGCAAACAATATCAAAAGTGGGAATAGATTTAAGATCCGATGTCTTTAGCCACGGACAGTTGTACGTCGCGTTAGGTAGGGTTCGCAACCGACGGGATTTAAAGCTATTGCTCAATAGAAATCGTGTAATCAATAATAAACCGTTTGTAAATAATGTCGTTTTTCCGCAATTATTGTTGTAATTTTTTTAAATCACCCCTATTTGGGTGGGGCGGCTTCTCTTCGTAATTAAGTTAATCATTAAATCATGTTGACATTGCTATTCAATGAGCGTTTTTTATTTAATTTGTTTTAGCTTTTTATTAATGTAATATCAAATTATATTGACTATATATATTATTTACATTACACCAATAAATATTTTATAACCTGTGTTTGTAGCAGATGTTCATTGAGCGTTATGTCGAATAATAGCTCTGGTCTAAGCTGTCTATAATTATAAATAAATTAACGGTTCAAAGAGGTAAGTTTTTGGTGATATGCGTCTCAGTGTGAAATCGGTTGAACCATGTTGGTCTGTAGGGAATCTTTCCGATAGTAGATCGGAAGCGGATAATTGCCGGGTTAACTGTCCGATCTGTAAGTAGTTGGGCTTTGGATTCTGGTCAGAGTCGGCTTACTGCCGAGAACATGCTCTGGTTGGTGATGAAGTCAATAGAACCGAGTGATTGCGAATTCGTCGATGAGGTGAGTTGTCGCACCGATGATGGGGGTCAGTAAAGTGGTCGATTTCGGCTGATTGCTGGGATGTCTTGCGTTGTCTGTGGCGCGAAAGTCAGGATGGGAGTCGATGTCAAGTTGTGGTTACTATCTGACTTGTGGAGGTGTATCGGTAGGGAGGGATGGTATGTCCGTTAACATGGGTAAAAGTTGTTGTCATATCAATAATCAGTCGTAGTGTGCATAGGTGAGGGTGGAGTCATGTTTGTTGGTTGAATGAGTCATATGGCATGGTGTTATAAGTTATGATACGAGTTAATTTTTACTAAAAAGTAAAAAGCCGTGGACTGCTGTGTAGGGTAGACTGGATACGGTTGAAGCAAAGGACGTTTGAAACAGAGCAAATATCTCGTAAACGGTTACGCGGGGAGTGAGGGGTGCAAGGGAAAAACAAAGCGGACGACAGCCCCGAACACGAATTCAGAATGAATTGCCGCGCCGCTTCCTGCGCGTTGTCTTATCAGTAACGAGTCGTAGTGTCAAAAGGTGTAGGTAGAATCATTGGTTAATTCATTCAATGGGTTATTTTCTTTGTACTGATTTAGATAAAGATGATAAGTAGGATGTAAAGCAATGTATGTACTTTGTACCTATGACGGGTTTGTTTGTTTTAATTACCGTGCGAGAATTATGTTCATCAATATGCGATTTTTTTATGTTTATAAGGTTGTTCTACAATCAGTTTCTTGCGATGAATTCGTCATTAATGTTAATGAATCGTCTCAGCTTAAAAGCTTTCTGAAAACTGCACTCTTAATATTTCATATAATTATCCCTTTTATGTTTTGAGTATTTAATATAAGACAAATTTTGATTAATCAAAAATGCCGTGTATTGTAACTACAGTTTGGCCGCTGAGAAAATGCGTTCCTGACAGGTCGCGAGAATTAGTCTTATTGATGTTATATAACTCACCTATTCCTATTTATTATATTCCGGGCTTTTGCGCGTCGTATGCGTTACCACATACTTATAATTGTTTAGGTTCTATTTTCACAGACTAAAAAGTGCGTCACGAATAGTCTGTCATCTACGCAGGCCCTAAGTGCCTGCTCTCACTCTGTTTTTCTCTCTTACCGCGTGCATGAAAGGAGCCTAAAAAGGCGCACTCAATCCTTTCGCTCTGTCTTCTATTTTCAGTCTTAGGGCCTGCGCAGACGACAGACTATCCGTGACGCACTTTAGTCTGTGAAAAATGAACTTAAGCAATTAATGTGGTAACGCATACGACGCGCAAAAAGTACGGTGGCCAAAAATTCGGTGTCATTCTGGCAAATCGCGCCGCGCCGCGCCGCACAAAAAGTGCGCAAAATAAATAGAATGTTTGCTCCAACACGTGCTAACCTGCTAACACAGACGGCTCACACTTTTAGTATGCAATCTGCACTATGAAGATGTGCGTCGTGTGCGTTGAGTCTGCGTAAAATCCGCGACGGACTTTTTGTATGCCATGCAGACATTTTGTGCGCCGCAGACTCGATCGCACAAAAAGTCCGTCGTCTGCGCAGGCCCTAAGAGTAAGAAGGTTAGAGGTAAAGTAATTGTGAAATTAAAAGCCAGAGAAAGTCATAGTCCAATTTTCACTCTGACTGCCATTTTGATACACTCTCTTTCTAATTTTCAATCTGTTTTTTCCAAATTCGACCTTTTTGTTAACATGAACCTTTAAGCAAAACATATTTTATCCGTCTGTTCGAATTGAAATAATGTAGTTACAAATATACGGCATTTTGATTAATAAAAATTTGTCTTAATACTTAAAACATAAAGAGATAATTAAATAAAAAAAAATAGTGTTAGCTCGTAGTTTAAAATACCATTATGTGAATTATCTAAAGTTTCTTATTTGCTTAGTCTATAAAGGTTACTTTTGGTTTATGTAATTTAATTTTTTTTATCTAAATGTTAGCTCAAAAATTGTATTTTCTAAATTATTACGACTGTTTACTGAATAACGGTATCATAACTTACATTTATAAAATTATAATTAGCACTCTCTCAGATTTGATTGTGGAGGTTTTAATACGTCTTGGCTGAATACACAGGCTGGTTTAATAACTGACAGTTGAGATGTCAGAATAAAGTCAAACATCAGGATTTTGGAAGAGAAATATTTGGAAAAACTCTGAAGATTTTCATTATAAAAGGGGTGGCGGACGCAATCCCAGCAGTAAGTCTGGGTTCTAATGATGAACCATCTGCTACCAAAGTTTACGTCCAGGTTCTGGTGGACTACGAGTTTCTCCATACTGAAAGTAAACAATAAAGATACTAACACTCTGACGTATCCCTTTATTATTCTAAAGTCCTCTATCAACACTTTTCACTTATGCTGAAGCCTGAACTACAGACCTACGTCAACTCCTTGACTACTAAACTACGCTGTCCGAACTGATCTACACGTCCACATCACGAAGCCGATCTCCACGTCCACGCTACTAAACTGATTCTCACGTTTAATCTGCGGAGTTGATCTTCACGTCGACAGAGCAGCTCTGGCCCGTCGCCTGCAATGTCGCCCAAGTCTGACGCCTTACCAAATACAACATTCTAAACCTCTTCCTTCATTCCCTCCGGAGAGTGCGTGCTTCATAGGTTTTTTTAATCATAAATTGTATTTTATATTTCTTATTATTGTTAAGAAAACATGCAAAAAAAATAGCATGCAAAAAAAAGAGCATGTATGAAAACAAAAAAAAAATAACATGCAAAAAAAAGGGCATGTATAAAAAAAACATGCAAAAAAAAGAGCATGTATAAAAAAAAACATGCAAAAAAAAAAGGGCATGTATAAAAAAAACATGCAAAAAAAGGGCATGTATGAAAAGAAAAAAAATAACATGCAAAAAAAAGGGCATGTATGAAAACAAAAAAAAATAACATGCAAAAAAAGGGGCATTTGTGTAAAAAGCTAACTATTATGTACAATAAACTTAGTTATTATAACTACTATGAATAAGATATTGCTCTTTATAAATTTTAACTATAATACATATTAAAATGTAGGTAAGTAGTCAAGAAAAACGCTAGAAAGCATAATATAAATGTGATTCTTAAAGAAAACTGTCCAAGCCGATTCAAAATGTAAATGCCTTTTGAATTGAGACGAGTCATGTTTTTTAAATTTACATTTATCTTGGAATGGGACCTACAAAACTTATATTATTTAAGAACTTACTTTTAAAAAGAATTACATATTGAAGCACTTCTCCTCGCATGGTACTGAAAACAGCTACATTTTGATTTATACCAATATGACAACATAATTTACATCTTTATTAAACGAAAAATCAGGACATTTGGTATCTGCCATTCCCATTCACACTTTACCGTTACACAGCAGTCCACGGCTTTTTATTTTTTACTTTTTAGTAAAAACTAACAGACATTTGGTATCTGCCTTTCCATTCACACTTTCGCGTACTACAGCAGTCGCTGGCTCTTTATTTTTTACTTTACCGTTACACAGCAGTCCACGGCTTTTTATTTTTTACTTTTTTGTAAAAAGTAACTAAGACATTTGGTATCTGCCCTTTCCATTCACACTTACGCGTACTGCTGCAGTCCCCAGCACTTAATTTTTACTTTACCGTCACACAGCAGTCCACGGCTTTTTATTTTTTACTTTTAGTAAAAAGTAACTAAGACATTTGGTATCTGCCCTTTCCATTCACACTTTTGTGTACTGCAGCAGTCCCCAGCACTTAATTTTTACTTTACCGTTACACAGCAGTCCACGGCTTTTTATTTTTGACTTTTTAGTAAAAAGTAACTAAAACATATGGTATCTGCCCTTTCCATTCACACTTTTGCGTACTGAAGCAGTCCCCAGCACTTAATTTTTACTTTACCGTTATACAGCAGTCCACGGCTTTTTATTTTTTACTTTTAGTAAAAAGTAACTAAGACATTTGGTATCTGCCCTTTCCATTCCCACTTTAGCGTACTACAGCAGTCCCCGGCACTTTATTTTTTACTTTACAGTTACACAGCAGTCCACGGCTTTTTATTTTTTACTTGTTTGTAAAAAGTAACTAAGACATTTGGTATCTGCCCTTGCCATTCACACTTTCGCGTACTGAAGCAGTCCCCAGCACTTAATTTTTACTTTACCGTTACACAGCAGTCCACGGCTTTTTATTTTTTACTTTTAGTAAAAAGTAACTAAGACATTTGGTATCTGCCCTTTCCATTCCCACTTTAGCGTACTACAGCAGTCCCTGGCACTTTATTTTTTACTTTACAGTTACACAGCAGTCCACGGCTTTTTATTTTTTACTTTTAGTAAAAAGTAACTAAGACATTTGGTATCTGCCCTTTCCATTCACACTTTCGCGTACTACAGCAGTCGCTGGCTCTTTATTTTTTACTTTACCGTTACACAGCAGTCCACGGCTTTTTATTTTTTACTTGTTTGTAAAAAGTAACTAAGACATATGGTATCTGCCCTTTCCATTCACACTTTCGCGTACTACGGCAGTCCCCGGCACTTTATTTTTTACTTTAATATTACACAGCAGTCCACGGCTTTTTATTTTTTACTTTTAGTAAAAAGTAACTAAGACATTTGGTATCTGCCCTTTCCATTCTCACTTTCGCATATTACAGCAGTCACTGGCACTTTATTTTTTACATTACCGTTACACAGCAGTCCACGGCTTTTTATTTTTTACTTTTTTGTAAAAAGTAACTAAGACATTTGGTATCTGCCCTTTCCATTCACACTTACGCGTACTGCTGCAGTCCCCAGCACTTAATTTTTACTTTACCGTTACACAGCAGTCCACGGCTTTTTATTTTTTACTTTTTAGTAAAAAGTAACTAAGACATATGGTATCTGCCCTTTCCATTCACACTTTCGCGTACTGAAGCAGTCCCCAGCACTTAATTTTTACTTTACCGTCACACAGCAGTCCACGGCTTTATATTTTTTACTTTTAGTAAAAAGTAACTAAGACATTTGGTATCTGCCCTTTCCATTCCCACTTTAGCGTACTGCAGCAGTCCCCAGCACTTAATTTTTACTTTACCGTTACACAGCAGTCCACGGCTTTTTATTTTTGACTTTTTAGTAAAAAAGTAACTAAGACATGGTATCTGCCCTTTCCATTCACACTTTCGCGTACTACAGCAGTCCCCGGCACTTTATTTTTTACTTTACAGTTACACAGCAGTCCACGGCTTTTTATTTTTTACTTTTATTAAAAAGTAACTAAGACATTTGGTATCTGCCCTTTCCATTCCCACTTTCGCGTACTACAGCAGTCACTGGCACTTTATTTTTTACATTACCGTTACACAGCAGTCCACGGCTTTTTATTTTTTACTTTTTTGTAAAAAGTAACTAAGACATTTGGTATCTGCCCTTTCCATTCACACTTACGCGTACTGCTGCAGTCCCCAGCACTTAATTTTTACTTTACCGTTACACAGCAGTCCACGGCTTTTTATTTTTTACTTTTTAGTAAAAAGTAACTAAGACATATGGTATCTGCCCTTTCCATTCACACTTTCGCGTACTACAGCAGTCCCCTGCACTTTATGCAGTCCACGGCTTTTTATTTTTTACTTTTAGTAAAAAGTAACTAAGACATTTGGTATCTGCCCTTTCCATTCCCACTTTAGCGTACTACAGCAGTCCCCGGCACTTTATTTTTTACTTTACAGTTACACAGCAGTCCACGGCTTTTTATTTTTTACTTGTTTGTAAAAAGTAACTAAGACATTTGGTATCTGCCCTTTCCATTCACACTTTTGTGTACTGCAGCAGTCCCCAGCACTTAATTTTTACTTTACCGTTACACAGCAGTCCACGGCTTTTTATTTTTGACTTTTTAGTAAAAAGTAACTAAGACATTTGGTATCTGCCATTCCCATTCACACTTTCGCGTGCTACAGCAGTCCCCGGCTCTTTATTTTTACTTTACCGTTACACAGCAGTCCACGGCTTTTTATTTTTCACTTTTACGCGCAGGAAGCGGCGAGCACTGAATTTGTGTTGGGAGCTGTCGTCCGCTTCGTTTTCTCCTTGTACTCCTCACTCCCCGCGTAACCATTTACGAGATATTTGCTCTGTTTCAACCGTCCTTTGTTTTAACCGTACCCAGTCTACCCTACACAGCAGTCCACGGCTTTTACTTTTTAGTAAAAAGTAATTCATATCATAACTCATAACTCCATGCCATATAACTCATTCAACCAGTACAATGACTCCACCCTCACCTTTGCACACTACGACTCATTACTGATAAGACAACAACTTTTACCTTTGTTAACGGACATACCATCCCTCCCTACAGATCCAATACCACAAGTCAGATAGCATCCACAACTTGACATTGACTCTCATCTTGACTTTCGCCCACAGACAACGCAAGACTTCCCAGCAATCAGCCGACACCGACCACACTTTACTGACCTCCCATTATCGGTGCGACAACTCACCTCAACGATGAATTCGCAATCACTCGGTTCTATCGACTTCATCACTAACCAGAGCATGTTCTCGGCAGTAAGCTGACTCTGATCGGAATCCAAAGCCTAGCTACTTACAGATCATTCAGTTGACCGGGCAACCAACCGTTCCCGGTCTACAGTCGGTCAGATTTTCTACTGACCAGTAACATGGTTCAATAACGGTCTCGCATTGTTGCGTATTCATCTTAAACTACCTCACGTTCCGTTTTATTTTATTTATAATTAAGAAGGATAGTTTAGGTTGGAGTGTTTGTTTGCCATGATTAACAATGACTATTTGTTATAATCATAGATTTATATTTATTTATTTTTCATGTACACATACACTTTGTACGCACGTAGTCCGTATTATGTCTATTGCTAGCAATTAGTATGTAAAATATTGAATAAAAGGATTATGAATGAAGTCAAGGTGAAGTATGTATGTGTGTATATGCGAAATTGCTAGCAATTAGTATGTAAAATGTTGATTAAAAGAGTTATGAATGAAGTCAAGGTGAAGTATGTATGTGTGTATATGCGAAATTGCTAGCAATTAGTATGTAAAATGTTGATTAAAAGGATTATGAATGAAGTCAAGGTGAAGTATGTATGTGTATATGCGCAATTGCTAGCAATTAGTATGTAAAATGTTGATTAAAAGGGTTATGAATGAAGTCAAGGGGAAGAATGTGTGTGAGTATATGTGAAAAGAAGGATGTTAAGAGAATGGTGTAGAAGTATGTTGTGAAACTTGTGAACTTGTAATAGTTTAAGAATATAATTTGAACGTATTTGTATCGTTTTTATCATATAACATACTATATCACACTTATCAGAAACACTGACACACATAGTATTTATTTTTAGGTATTACTATATTTTTTTTTTCTATTTATTACTAGGATCAAGCTCGTAATTATTTTATATGTAATAATATTTACAATAATTTGTTATCTTACCTAATAGTAATAATATAATATGTAAGTATACCTACCTACTGCGTGAACGAAAATGAATGAAAATAAGATGATTAGAGAGTGATGGTTAAGTGGAAATATATTATTTGTTATTACAATCTGACACAGCCACACTAACATAATATGTGTTTAATTCAGTTTATTTATTCATATTAAGTAAATTTATTGTATTGTAATTAGGCAACTTTGATTTTAGAAAAGTGTAGTATAATCATGTATGTAGGTACATAGAAGTACATGTATTTAAATGTAATTAGGCTACTTTGATTTTAGAAAAGTGTAGTATAATCATGTATTAGGTACATAGATGTAGTTTAGGTGGATTAGGCCTCTTCGGGGGGATACCACGTAAAAAAAAACGCGCCTCAAACCTTACCTCTCCAGGTGGTGTGGAAAAAGGTTTGTAGTTATCTGTACTTAGTTTATTTAAAATAGATGTAATTTAGTTAAGATTTAGTATTATGTAAATCGAGTAATTCAGGTGGATTAGGCCTCTAATGGGGATACGCTTGTAACGGGGATACCTTGAAATAAAACGCACCAGGAACCATATCTTCTGGTAGCCCGGAAATTGGTTTTAGAACTGTATACCTACCTAATAACAAGTAGTTAGCTGTAGTTGTTTTCAATAAACACAATTTCACAAAGTAGTTTGTTTCAATAATTCTAAGTGTTGTAGGTATACCTACCTCTACCTACCTAATCCGCTGCCAATATTTATCAGTAGGTTGGTGCTGTGGCTGGCTGGGTGCGTGCGAGTGCGAACGAATGCGCGCGTGGGCGCCACAATAATGCCTGCGTTGCGTCCCAAGGCCAGATGCCAGTCTGCTACGACCTACGAGGCAGACTGCATGCCGTACCCCTGCACGTCGCGCGTGTTAACACACCATCATTGTCATCTTGCTTCATCGTCGTGTCAACGCTCTGTGGCGTTTCTTTACGAAAGTAAGTGAAAAAGAAATAAAATCACCAAATCCAACGTGCAAGCGAAACAAAACTGGGATTGGTGACAGAGTTTCGACAGTATGAAGATTATAACAAAGAAATAAAAATAAAATTAAACAATTACTTACTTAAATTCCATTCATAAATCAATGATAGACACAGATGACTATAGTACAAAAATTGTATTACTTTCAATCATTTCTTAGAAACAAAACTATGCTTTGATCAAAAACCTGCCCAGCTATGATAAGGCTATAAGAATTATGCATGATTGATAAAAGTAATAATAGTAGGTGTGTAGGTAGTCATGGACCTCTATTGTTGTTGATGTTACTCTATTAATGTTTTCTGTCCTGCAAATTAGATGCATACACATCAATGGCCTACCAGCTTGATAGAGATATCAATGCACCACTAAGCCTGGAGGAGTATTTGGAGCACCGGCATTGGAGAATGCTGAGCCACCACAGCCAGCTACAAGGGTAACTATAAGTATAGCCACAAATTGTACACTTGCAAAACTTTTCAAATGCTTCCAACCAACGGTTGAATGCATGAAGTTCATCATGGAATTTGTTGAGGGGCACATACACATAAGGAAAATGCAAATTTCACTTTCGGTGTGCAGTTTGCAGAGGGCTACACCACTTTCTGATATACTGTTATAATATTCCCACCATACAATTTCATTAAAGTTAATAGACAGCAGATAACAGGTTTCACTGGTAACATCAAAGCTTTTTCAGCTATCAGAACTAACACTAAAACACAATAGTTAGTACCTATACTAACATCATTAATCTTTTATTCAATCAACGATACAAAGTATGGTATTCCATTACAAATCCACTCACTGAAAAAACCATACAAAACTGAAATGAAATTATTTCAAAAAAGGATTGACATTTCCAGAGTGATCATACTCCTTAACATCACATTGTTTGATGACAAGTTCAATGTACCCAGTAACATACTTATATTAGCTGGTGTTTTTCCAGACAATGCAGTCCAGAGTCAGCAGCCGATGAAGCTGGCAGAGCAGTCAGCCAGCACATACTAGATCATTACAGCAAAATAAAACACAGTTCGATATTAATCAACACCTATTTTGGACATATTGTTAGAGGCAGCCAACCTGCCTTACAATTTGATACAACAACCAGAATCAATCTTTATTTACAACCATGTAATAAATAGTTTTAAATTGTGAAGTGAGGTCGCAATCAGCATCGACAATCGGGATCCAGAGTAAAAAATATTTATCAAAATGTTTTGATTGAAAATTACTTTTTATCAATAATTAAGAAATTAATGTACAAATATATATAAGATACTTATGTCGATTCATAATAGGTTTTTATGCTTGAAAATTAAATACATTTAGGTAGGTCTAAATTATGATAGATATTTTTTAAGTAGGTATTATTGAGTATGTTAATTAATGATGAATAAGTAAATAATAGTATAAACAATAAAAAAATAAACTTAAACAAGTAACTTGTATTTACCATACAAAGTGCACAAGATTAAATAAAGTTTTACACAAATATCTGCGAGTTTCTTTTGTTAATCACATAAACATAGTCATCCCTAACTTAAGTAGGTACTATATTATACAATTCACACTCTTATCTTAGTACTGATTAGAGCGAAAGGCTGGGTTCTGTGAGGTTGGCAAACTGTTTTAAAATTTTGAAGAGTCCTTTTAGCTTTCCTTAAACGTGATGATACCTACCTACTACCGTATCCGTGGTACCGACCTTCTTATCTTGTATGTAGTCATTTATATTAATCTATTTAATGCAATGCTTGTAGCCAACTAAGTACCTAGGAGGTGCAGGCCCACCGTATATAAATGACACTGGCGCGAGACGGGCGACGACCGTCTCGCGACAGTATCCTTTATGGACGGCATGGGCACCGGGCCGTAGGCCGACGAAGGAGGCCGGCGGAGGCCCGGCACTTTGGGGACAGAAGTCATAGAGTGTTATTTAATATGCGAGCTAAGCGAGCGCGCGTCATGGAGTCTTAGCAGGTTCTAAATTTGCTTATATCTCGAAAAGTCTTGCTAGCTGGCATGAGGAGCGTAGGCCGAAGGCCGGCGGAGCGACGACGACATGGCTGACGGGAGATAGGGCGGCAGCTTTTTTTTTTAGACCGCCCGATCCGACCATCTGTTTAGTGTAATTTCTATTTTTACATGATGACAGTGATAAGTAATATTTTTATCAAAATAAAAGTAGGTGACTACTGATGTTATTACATTTTTAACTGTTTATTTTTTAACTACTATGTTCAATAGTTTATTTTTTGTTAACTTTTCATGAAAATTTTGTAAGTTTAATTTCATTTAATAAACAAAAAGACGAGAAGTTCACCTATTTTATTACTTTGCCCAAGATAGGGTGGGCATTATTCATAATGGCCGGGAAAAGTGATTAATCATGCTGTTTAAATCACATTGCCCGAGTCGGGCATTATGAATACAGACCGGCCATTATTAATAGTGCCCGGACTTATCAAATTGAACGTGACATATATACAGCTTAATCAAGTGGAATCCTTTCGGGTCCTTTTGGGCTTTATTTGGCTTTCAATATAATTTGAAAAGTGGAAGAATTTATATGGTTCTTTTAGGGTTCTAATTGACATTTTTACTACATTTAGGGGTTTTTAAAGTGAAAAATCTACCAGCACAAAAACGCGAGGTGCTTGCACCTCGCGCAACACGCAAATACTAGTTTATATTATATAAAACTACAAAGCCACTGACTCACTCACTCATTGACATGTCGTTTCTCGGAATGGGTGAGAGATGGGTTAGGGGAATGTTTGGGAAAAATGTAGAATACCATAGACTGAGTAGAGGAAAATTATAGAGGAGATTCAAATTCAAGATGGCGACCGAGTCCATTTCCGGTTTCGGTGGGGAAAAGACTTGGACGAGTTTCGACTTATAGGTCCTATCCAAAATCTAGGAAGATTTAAAAAAAAAGTAAAAAAAAAAAAAAAAACAAGATGGCGGCTGCTCTGGGACGTTTTGAAATCTTCGACTTTTCGCACTAAACTTTGACGAATTGTTTAGTTCTACCGATTTAAAACGGTAGCAACACCAATTACACCAGTCGATGGCCTATAACCTTGAAATTTTATGAAAATTGTGACTTTTCAGAAAAACAAAATGGCGAACAGTATGGCGGCCATCTTTTAAAATGTTGGAATTTTCGACTTTTTTCAAATCCATTTTTCGGGTAGTTGGCAACATCCAACGGGTTTGAGTTGTACAGAGTGGTTGTGTGTTTCATCAAGGAGTGTTGCCTGGTTTGAAAAATCTCCCCATTTTTAGGGTAATTTACCAGATTTTCCCCAAAAACATGAAAAGTAGAAATAACAACATTTTAAATGGAGACTTTGACTAGCTGGCAACATTGGGTTCCCTTGAATGACATTTGACCATTTTGGTTCGTTTTAGTTGGCAACCCCAAAAAATATTGAATATTTTAATTTTTGGGACTTTTTGACTTTGGCGAGTTCTTTTGTTCTACCAAACTCAAAAGTTGGCAACACCAGATAAATCGGTCGATGGCCTATATACTTGAGATTTCAGGAAAATTATGACTTTTCAGAAAAACAAGATGGCGGACGCTGTGGCGGCCATTTTGTAAAACCTTGAAATTTCGACTTTTTTCAAATCTATTTTTCGTGCAGTTGGCAACATCTAAAGGGTTCGAGTTTTACCGATCGGTTATGTGTTTTGTTAAGGAGTGTTGCCTGGTGCAAAAAACTTCTCCATTTCTAGGGTACTTTACCAGATTTTTCCCGAAAACGTGAAAAGTAGAAATAACGATATTTTGAATAGAGACTTTGACTACCCGGCAACATTAGGGTGCCTCAAATGACATTTGACCATTTTCATCACTTTGAGCTGGCAACCCCGAGAGCCATTGGGGTTTGCATTTTCGGGTCAGACCCGAATTTGGCGAGTTCTTTTGTTCTATCAAACTCAAAAGTTGGCAACATTACCCACACCAGTTGGTAGCCTATATTCTTGAGATTTCAGGAAAATTATGACTTTTTAGAAAAACAAGATGGCGGACAGTGGGGCGGCCATCTTGTAAAAATGACAAAAAATCCCAATTTTCGACACGATAAATGGGACAGCTGGCATCCCCCCACTGGATTGTGTTGTATGAACCAGTTGTGTGTATTGCCGAGGAGTGTTGCCTGGTGCAAAAATTCTCCCCACTTTTGGGGTAATTTTCCCAGATCTTCCCCAAAAACATGAAAAGTAGAAATGACGACATTTTAAATAGAGACTTTAACTAGCCGGCAACATTTGGGTCTCCCAAATGACATTTGACCATTTTTATTATTTTGAACTGGCAACCCCGAGAGCCATTGGGGTTTGAATTTTTGGGTCAGACCCGACTTTGGCGAGTTCTTTTGTTCTACCAAACTCAAAAGTTGGCAACACCAAGTACACCGATCGGTAGCCCATATCCTTGAAATTTTGGGAAATTTATGACTTTTCAGAAAAACAAGATGGCGGACAGTGTGGCGGCCATCTTGTAGAAATGACGAAAAATCCCAATTTTCGACACAATAGATGTTACAGTTGGCATCCCCCGACTGGATTGTGTTGTATGAACTGGTTGTGTGTATTGCCGAGGAGTGTTGCCTGGCGCAAAACTTCTCCCCACTTTTGGGGTAATTTTGACCAAAAACATGAAAAGTAGAAATGACGTTATTTTAAATGGAAATTTTGCATAATCACCAAGAATAGGGTGCCCGAAATGACTTTTGACCATTTTCATCACTCTCAGCTGGCAACCTCGAGAGCCATTGGTGCTTGAATCTTCGGGTCGGACCCGACTTTGGCGAGTTCTTTTGTTCTACCAAAGTCAACGTACAGCCATCGTGTTTTTACTGACAGGTAGCTTATATCCTGGTTATTTTAGAAAAATTGTGACATTTTAGAAATTCAATATGGCGGCTGTGCCACTTCCGGTTTCCAAAACCTTGTCCGATTGGGGTCGTTCAAGCGGTTCATCCCACTGAGGGGTATTAGTTTGTAATGGTTTTTTGGATAAGTAAACAAGAAACTTCCACGTGTGGGGTAAAAGTGCCAAACCCCACCTTTTTGCCCCCCCTCTCCTCCCCTCCCTATCTCGTTAGTCGGAAACTAAGAGACCCATGTTCTGTTTTTTTACGGATTCGTATAGAGGAGGCTTGGAAAAGTAAAAATCAATTTTTTAAAGTTGTCCCCCTTGACCCCCCTCTCTACCCCTGTAGGCGTATCTCGAAAAATAAGGGGCCATGTTTTTTTTTTCAGATTCATAAAAAGAGGCCCAGAGTTAGTAAAACTCATTTTTCAATACCCTCTCTCCCTTGAGCCCCTCTCTCCACCCCTTTTTATACAACTGAAAAATATTTTGATTATTACCTAAAACTATTGAGGGGCGTTGAAATTTGTATACCTTCCCCTCCCCACCCCAACCTCCCCTAAAATTGAAAGGGCTGTAACTTCATAACGGTTAGAGATAGCAATTAGGTGTTTAAACAAATTATATAATAGGCGTCAAAACTTGTCCGGTCTCCGATGGTGGTACGGCAACGATAGCTTTCCGATGGTAGGTAGGTCCTGAATGGAGCAAACCTGCGAGATCGAGTGAAGCGAAGGGGGAGGTGGCGAGCGAAGCGAGCCGGCGACCTCCATTGCGTAAACAAAGGTTGAGTGGGTGAAGCGTAACTCAGAGGTGACTATGTACATTCTGAAAAAATATTTTCTCAAAAAAAGAAAGGGCTGTAACTTCATAACGGTTGGAGATAGCCATTAGGTGTTTGAACAAATATTATAGTAGGCGTCGAAACCTGTCCGGTGGTGGTACCGGTAAAGCGAAGGGAGGAGCGGGCGAGCGAAGCGAGCCGGTGACCTCCGTAGCGTAGGTCACGTTAGGTTTCCGGTGGTAGGTAGGTCCTAAGTGGAGTGAAGGGGGGAGGTGGCGAGTGAAACGAGCCGGCGACCTCCGTAGCGTAATGAATTATATAAAACTACAAGACCACTCACTCACTGACTCATTGACATGTCGTTTCTCGGAATGGGTGAGAGATGGGTTAGGGGTATGTTTTACAATAATGTATAAAACCATAGATTGAGTAGAGGAAAATTATAGAGGAGATTCAAATCCAAGATGGCGGCCGAGTCCATTTCCGGTTTCGGTAGAGAAAAGACTTGGACAAGTTTTGACTCATATATCCCATACAAAATCTAAAATTATTTAAAAAAAAGTAAAGAAAAAAAACAAAGAATATGGTGGCTGCGCTTGGACGTTTTGAAATCTTCGATTTTTTGCACTAAACTTTGACGAATTATTTTGTTCTACCGATTTCAAAAGTTGGCAACACCAAGTACACCAGTCGGTGGCCTATGTCCTTGAGATTTCAGAAAATTTGTGTGTTTTCAGAAAAACAAGATGGCGAACGCTGTGGCGGCCATTTTGTGAAGAAGTGGAATTTTTGACTTTTTTAAATCCATTTTTCGGGTAGTTGGCAACATCTGTCGGGTTAGAGTTTTAACAAACGGTTGTGTTTCGTTGAGAAGTGTTGCCTGGTTTGAATAAATTCCCCATTTTTAGGGTATTTTCCCAAATTTTCCCTAAAAACATGAAAAGTAGAAATAAAGACATGTTGAATGGAGACTTTGACTAGGTGGCAACATTGGGGTCCCTCGAATGACATTAGACGTTTTTGGTTCGTTTAAATTGGCAACCACAAAAAATATTGAATATTTTAATTTTTTGGACTTTTTGACTTTGGCGAGTTCTTTTGTTCTACTAAACTCAAAAGTTGGCAACACCACTTACACCGGTTGGCAGCCTATATCCTTGAGATTTCAGGAAAATTATGACTTTTCAGAAAAACAAGATGGCAGAGAGTGTGGCGGCCATCTTGTAGAAATGACGAAAAATCTCAATTTTTTACACAATAAATCAGACAGGTGGCATCCCCCGACTGGATTGTGTTGTATGAACCGGTTGTTTATTTCGTTGAGGAGTGTTGCCTGGTGCAAAATTTTTCCCCATTTTTAGGGTATTTTCTCAGATTCGCCCTAAAAATATGAAAAGTAGAAATAATGATATTTTTAATGGAGACTTTGACCAGCCGGCAACATTGGGATCCCCCAAATGTTATTTGACCATTTTCATCACTTACAACTGGCAACCCCGAGAGCCATTGGGGCTTGAATTTTCAGGGTCAGACCCGACTTTGGCGAATTCTTTCGTTCTACCAAAGTCATCGGACATTCACCGTGTTTTTACAGACACGTAGCTTGTATCCTGGTTACTTTAGAAAAATTGTGACATTTTAAAAATTCAAGATGGCGGCCGTGCCATTTTCGGTTTTCGAAACCTTGTTCGAATACCACTCACTGACATTATTGTTCTCCCGGACGGTGGAGAGGGAGAGGGGTATATTTTGACAGATTCATTATCAAGTTACTCTCACGAGTAGGGAAAATGTTCCAAACCACTTTTTGCCCCCCTTCCCACCCCTCCCTATCGTATCTCGGAAACTAAGAGACCCGTGTTTTGTTTTTTTACTGATTTGTATAGAGGAGGCTCGGGGAAGTATAAAACATTTTTCAATGTTACCCCCCTTGCCCCCCTTCTCCCCCCCTTTAAGCGAATCTCGGAAGTTCAGAGAATTGAATTTTTTTTTTCAGATTCATATAAAGGAGCAATGCGTTAGTCAGAATCATTTTTCACAACACCCTCCTCTCCCCCCTTCACCTCTCCCACCCATCGTATCTCGGAAACTAGGACATGTAGCGGTTTTGTTTTTATTCCTACCTAGAACTATTGAAGGGCGTTGAAATTTTAACACTCTTCCCTCCCGTCCCAAAACTCCCCTAAAATTTGAAGGGCTGTAACTTCATAACGGTTAGAGATAGCCATTAGGTGCTTGAACAAATATTATAGTAGGCGTCGAAACTTGTCCGGTCTCCGGTGGTGGTACGGTAACGATAGCTTTCCGATGGTAGGTAGGTCCTGAATGGAGCGAACCTGCGAGACCGAGTGTTGCGAAGGGGGAGGTGACGAGCGAAGCGAGCCGGCGACCTCCGTTGCGTAGGTAACCAAGGTTGAGTGGGTGTAGCTTAACTCAGAGGTGACTATGTACATTCGGAAAAAATATTTTATAAAAAAAAGAAAGGGCTGTAACTTCATAACGGTTACAGATAGCCATTAGGTGTTTGGACAAATATAATAGTAAGTGTCAAAACCTGTCCGGTGGTGGTAGGGATAAGGTCAAGATAGCTTAGCTTATAGATCTGACTTTTTAATGAAGGTTGTAGATTGTTTTAGCGGATCTTAAGGGTTCTTAGACTGTTTCATACTGATTTATTGGTTCCCCATTTCTAGGGTACTTTCCCAGATTTTCCCCAAAAACATGAAAAGTAGAAATAACGATATTTTGAATGGCGACTGACTAGCCGGCAACACTGGGGTCCCTCCAATGACATTTGACCATTTTCATCACTTTAAACTGGCAACCCCGAGAGCCATAGATAGGGGCTTGAATTTTCAGGTCAGACCCGAATTTGGCGAGTTCTTTTGTTCTACGAAAGTCAAAAGTTGGCAACACCAAGTACACCGGTCGGTGGCCTGTATCCTTGAAATTTTCGGAAAAAAGATGGCCGACAGTGTGGCGGCCATCTTGTAAAAATGATGAAAACGCCCATTCTCGACACGATGCATGGCACAGCTGGCATCACCCGACTGGATTGTATGAACCGGTTGTGTACTTTGTCAAGTAGTGTTGCCTGATGCAAAAAAAATGCCCATCATTAGGGTATTTTCTCAGATTTTCCCCAAAAAATATGAAAAAAAGAAATAACGATATTTTTAATGGAAACTGACTAGCCGGCAACATTGGGGTCCCCCAAATGACATTTAATCATTTTCATCACTTTCAGCTGGCAACCCCGAGAGCCAGTGGGACTTGAATTTTCGGGTCAGACCCGACTTTGGCAAGTTCTTTTGTTCTACCAAAGTCAACGGACAGCCACCGTGTTTTTACAGACAGGTAGCTTGTATCCTGGTTACTTTAGAAAAATTGTGACATTTTAGAAATTCATATTTCATTTCATTCATTTATTTCATATTCGTATATTTTGACAGATTCATAATCAAGTAACTCTCACGAGTAGGGAAAATGTGCCAAACCACTTTTTGCCCCCCTTCCCACCCCTCCCTATCTTATCTCGGAAACTAAGAGACCCGTGTCTGATTTGTATAGAGGAGGCTCGAGGAACTATAAAACATTTTTCAGTGTTACCCCTCTTGCCCCCCTTCTACCCCGCTTTAGGCGGATCTCGGAAGTTCAGAGAAATGGAACATTTTCTTTTTCAGATTCATATAAAGGAGCAATGCGTTAGAAATAATTATTTTTCACAACATCCCCCTCTCCCCCCCTTCATCCCTCCCACCCATCGTATCTCAGAAACTAGGACATGTAGCGGTTTTGTTTTTATTCTTACCTAAAACTATTGAAAGGCGTTAAAATTTTACACTCTCCCCTCCCGTCCCCAACCTCCCCTGAAATTTGAAGGGCTGAAACTTCATAACGGTTAGAGATAGCCATTAGGTGCTTGAACAAATGTTATAGTAGGCGTCAAAACCTCTCCGGTGGTGGTACCGGTAAAGCGAAGGGAGGAGCGAGCGAGCGTAGCGAGCCGGCGACCCCCGTAGCGTAGGGATAAGGTCACGATAGCTTTCCGGTGGTAGGTAGGTCCTGAGGGGAGCGAAGGGGGGAGGTGGTGAGCGAAGCGAGCCGGCGACCTCCGCAGTCGTTATGCTACGGAGGTCGCCGGCTCGCTTCACTCGCCACCTGTTTTTTTCACGCGGCCTTTGGTTAAGTGAGAGAAGCGTAACTCAGAGATGATTATGTACATACGGAAAAAATATTTTGAATTCTAATTTTAAATTTTGCGCCACGCCAAAACGCTCCGCAACTAACTATATAAGTCCTACGCATGCATACGCATTCGCATAGATTCTGACCTAAAACTATGGAGGGGCATTGAAATTTTGAATACCCTACCCTCCCGTCCCCAACCTCCCCTGAAATTGAAAGGGCTGTAAGTTTATTATGGTTAGAGATAGACATTAGGTGTTGGAACAAATATAATAGCAGGCGTCGAAACCTGTCTGGTGGTGGCAGAGATAAGTTTACGATAGCTTTCCGGTGGTAGGTACAATAAGCAAACTTTAGGGTAATGTTTTTTTTAATGGGAAAATGTCTAAGTTTTTAAATAAGGTTTTAGATTGTATAAGGGGATCCTAAGAGTTCTTAGACTGCTTCATAATAATTTAGGGGTTCCTTAGGGCTTAAGGTTTAGGGTTTTTGTTCAGCTGTAAAAGTAAAGGTTTTCAAAATGTTTAAAAGTTTAATAATTTTTTGTAAAAGCTTTAAACGGAGTAAGCTAACGGATTTTCCAATTCATTTAAGGATTACTATGGATTCTCAAAATTTTATAAGGGTAAGGAATACTTCTCAATAACACGAAACCGAACCGAACCGAATAGATTGATATGTATGTTACGGGCAACGTGAGTAACTGGGCATCATTAATTAGGACCGGCCATTATTGATAATGCCCGACGGCCCGAGGTCTATGTTATAAGTCAGGGTTTGAGATAGCATCATTGTTTTCTTTAATACTTGCCCTGCATAGGTCGACCACCATGATTGATCCGAATTAGTATTACAACTTTATGTCCCAGAAGTCCGAATTTGGGACATGAGGAGCGTAGGCCGAAGGCCGGCGGAGCTCCGACGACATGGCTGACGGGAGATAGGGCGGCAGCTTTTTTTTTTAGACCGCCCGATCCGACCATCTGTTTAGTGTAATTTCTATTTTTACATGATGACGGTGTTTGATAAGTTCTATTTTTATCAAAATAAAAGTAGGTAACTATTGATGTTATTACATTTTTAACTGTTTATTTTTTAACTACTACGTTTAATAGTTTATTTTTTGTTAACTTTTCATGAAAATTTTGTAAGTTTAATTTAATTTAATAAACAAAAAGACGAGAAGTTCACCTATTTTATTACTTTGCCCAAGATAGGGTGGGCATTATTCATAATGGCCGGGAAAAGTGATTAATCATGCTGTTTTAATCACATTGCCCAATTGAGTCGGGCATTATGAATACAGACCGGCCATTATTAATAGTGCCCGGACTTATCAAATTGAATGTGACACATATACAGCTTAATCAAGTGGAAACCTTTCGGGTCCCTTTTAGCTTTATTTGGCATTTCACTAGATTTTGAAAAGTGAAAGACTCTTTTAGGGTTATGTTTGACATTTGTACTAAATTTAGGGGTTTTAAAAGTGAAAAATCTACCAGCACAAGCACGCGAGGTGCTTGCACCTCGCGCAACACGCAAATACTAGTTATACTATATAAAGCTCGATTACCACTCACTGACTGACTGACTGACTCACTGACATAATTGTTCTCCCAGATGGTGGATGGGGAGGTGGGTATATTTTGACCGATTCGTAAACAACTAACTCTAAATAGTCTGGGAAAAGTGCCAAACCTCCCCTTTTCGCCCCCCTTCTCACCCCCCCCTATTGTATCTCGGAAACCAAGGGATTTGGAACGTTTTTTTTTTTCAGATTCGTATAGAGGAGGCTCGGAAAAGTAAAAAACAGTTTTCAAAAGTTGACCCACTTGTCCCCCTTCTCCCCCCTTTAGGCAGATCTCGGAAGTTGAGAGACTTGGAACATTTTGTTTTTCAGATTCGTAAGCCTAGAGTTAGTCAAAATCATTTTTCAAAACTCCCCACTCTCCCCCCCTTCGCCCCTCCCCCCATCGTATCTCGGAAACTAGGACCCGTAGCGGCTTTTTGATTGTTACTATAAATTATTATTGAGGTGCGTTTAAATTTGTATATGGAGGGTGTCTTCCCCTCCCCAACCTCCCCTAAAAATAAAAGGGCTATAACTTCGTAACGGTCAGAGACAGCCATTATGTGTTTGAACAAATATTATAGTAGGCGTCGAAACCTGTCTGGTGGTAGTTAGGTTCTGAGTGGAGTGAACCTGCGAGACCGAGTGGAGCGAAGGGGGGAGGTGGCGAGCGAAGCGAGCCGGCGACCTCCGCAGCGTAACGAAGGTTGAGTGGGTGAAGCGTAACTCAGGGCGACGACAAGCAAACTTTAGAGTAGTGTTTTTTTTTTAATGGGTCTGAGTTTTTAAATAAGGTTTTTTACTTTAATCTTATTTGGTTTTTAAAGGTAATATTTTTTTATTGGTTTTTAGAATGTTTTAGGGGTTCTTAAGGGTTTTCATACTGATTTAGGGGTAGTTGTAACGGTTTCAATTATTTTAAGGATTCCTATGGATTCTCAAAATTTTATGATGGTAAGGAATACTTCTCAAGAACACGACAACACGCGAGCTGCGCGCAGCTCGCGCACCCACGCAAATACTAGTTATACTATATAAAGCTCGATTACCACTGACTGACTGACTCACTCACTGACAGAATTGTTCTCCCAGATGGTGGATGGGGAGGTGGGTATATTTTGACAGATTCGTAAACAAGTGACTCTCGCGAGTATGGGAAAAGTGCCAAACCTCCCCTTTTCGCCCCCCTTCTCACCTCTTCCTATCGTATCTCGGAAACCAAGGGATTTGGAACGTTTTTTTTTTCAGATTCATATAGAGGAGGCTCGGAAAAGAAAAAACGAGTTTTCAAAATTGCCCCCCTTGCCCCCCTTTTCACCCCTTTTAGGCAGATCTCGGAAGTTAAGAGACTTGGAACATTTTTTATTTCAGATTCGTATAGAGGAGGCTCAGGAAAGTAAAAACCAGTTTTCAAAGTTGCCCCCTTTGCCCCCCTTTTCACCCCCTTAAGGTGGATCTCGGAAGTAAAGAGACTTGAAACATTTTTTTTTTCAGATTCGTATAAAGAAAACTTGGGAAAGTAAAAACCAGTTTTCAAAGTTGCCCCCCTTGTCCCCCTTTTCACCCCATTTAGGCGGATCTCAGAGTTTATGAGACTTGGAACATTTTTTTTTTCAGATTCGTATAGAGGAGGCTCGGGAAAGTAAAAACCAGTTTTCAAAGTTGCCCCCCTTGCCCCTCTTTTCACCCCCTTAAGGCGGATCTCGGAAGTTAAGAGACTTGGAACATTTTGTTTTACGGATTCGTATAGAGGAGACTCGGGAAAGTAAAAACCAGTTTTCAAAGTTGCCCCCCTTGCCCCCCTTTTCACCCCCTTAAGGCAGATCTCGGAAGTTAAGAGATTTGGAACTTTTTTTTTTCAGATTCGTATAGAAGAGGCTTGGAAAAGTAAGAAGCAGTTTTCAAAATCGACCCCTTTTTCCCCCTTCTTCCCCCTTTAGGCGGATCTCGGAAGTTGAGAGACTTGGAACATTTTTCAGATTCGTAAGAAGGGGCCTAGAGTTAGTCAAAATCATTTTTCAAAACTCCCCACTCTCCCCCCCTTCACCCCCACTTCACCCCTTTTTTTACTACTGAAAAATCTTTTGATTCTTACCTAAAACTATTGAGGGGCGTTGAAATTTGTATACGGAGGGTATCCTCTCCTCCCCAACCTCCCCTAAAAATAAAAGGGCTATAACTTCGTAACGGTCAGAGATAGCCATTATGTATATGCCGCAGCGTAACGAAGGTTGAGTGGGTGAAGCGTAACTCAGGGTGACGACAAGCAAACTTTAGGGTAGTGTTTTTTAAATGGGTCTCAGTTTTTAAGTAAGTTTTTTTACTTTTATATTATTAGGTTTTTTTTTAAAAAATAATTTTATAATGTTTTAGGTTCTTAAGGGTTTTCATACTGATATAGGGGTAGTTGTAACAGATATTCCAATTATTTTAAGGATTCCTATAGATTCTCAAAATTTTATGATGGTAAGGAATACTTCTCAAGAACACGACAACACGCGAGCTGCGCGCAGCTCGCGCACCCACGCAAATACTAGTATATATATATAGTTCATTCCTTGTAGATTGTAATCTATAAGAAAAAAAACCTATGAGAATTCCATCAATTGAAAATGAAGTGGTAAACTCAATATAATACGTTCACTTAAGGAAAATTTTCAGAAATCAGAAATGAAGACATCCGCAAAAGAACCAAGGTAACCGACGTAGCCCGAAGAATTGCCAAACTTTAGTGGCAGTGGGCAGGGCACATTAGTCGCAGAACGGATGGCCGATGGAGCCGAAAATTTTTGGAGTGGCGACCGCGAACCGGAAGACGTTGCGTTGGAAGGCCTTCCACTAGGTGAAACGATGACCTGGTGAAGGCTGCGGGAATCCGCTGGATGTGAGTCGCACGGGACCGGTCAATGTGGTGACACTTGGGGGAGGCCTATGTCCAGCAGTGGACGTCTTTCGGCTGAAATGATGATGATGATGAATGATGGAAAATTTTACTTTGGCATTGTACGGAACACTTGGCCGGTTTATTAGTCATCATTCGTATTATAAATAGGTACGATGCAAATCTGGTTGACTATCAAAGATAATATTGTGACAAACAGGAAAAATAAAGTTTTTAATATAACAAAATTATTTCATTAGTATAGTCGCGTTAGGTTTCAACTATTTGTAACTTCGTCGTTTCGGAAAATATCCTAATTAAAACTTTCAACGTATGATAGTTCACAAACAGAACCAAGATAATTAAGATGTATAATAATTTAACGTGTGTTGGAACTGACTATGACTTGCTACTAGAAACTAGTTTTTGGATATCCTGGATGTCTTACACTCAACAATTATACGAAGAATTAGAGTTTTCAACGCACTACATCATGTTTGGACTGACCCTAGCTACGCTGACCTATGGACTGATATCATGGTACGTGCTAAAAAACTTTCGAAATTATAGGAATTTCGTGTGTCTCAACGCAATTTTGAGTAATCTTTGTCTCTTCGATGGTGCATATTACATACTATTATACGTCGGAAGAAAAATATGATCCTCAGCTATTAGAAATTGAAGATGAAATAAGAATAGATGAATGTTGGTTTTATATTATTACTATGTCGGGGTTTGTCAGGAATTTATTTCGCTAAGTTCGAGCTTATGTGGGCAGAACACGGGTTTCGTGCTATGAAAACACATTGGATGCGAAACACTATTCCCATACTCGCAGGAGTTACTTGTTTACGAATCTGTCAAAATATACCCACCTCCCCATCCACCATCTGGGAGAACAATTCTGTCAGTGAGTGAGTCAGTGGTAATTCAGCTTTATATAATATAACTAGTATTTGCGTGTTGCGCGAGGTGCAAGCACCTCGCGTGCTTGTCCTTGTAGGTGTTTCACTTTAAAAAACCCTAAATGTAGTAAAAATGTCAAACAGAACCCTAAAAGAGTCTTTCACTTTTCAAAGTCTAGTGAAATGTAAAATAAAGCCCAAAGGGACCCGAAAGGTTTCCACTTGATTAAGCTGTATATATGTCACGTTCAATTTGGTAAGTCCGGGCACTATTAATAATGGCCGGTCTGTATTCATAATGCCCGACTCAATTGGGCAATGTGATTAAAACAGCATGATTAATCACTTTTCCCGGCCATTATGAATAATGCCCACCCTATCTTGGGCAAAGTAATAAAATAGGTGAATTGTAGTCTTTTTGTTTATTAAACTTACAAAATTTTCATGAAAAGTTAACAAAAAATAAACTATTGAACATAGTAGTTAAAAAATAAATAGTCAAAAATGTAATAACATCAGTATTTACCTACTTTTATTTTGATAAAAATATTACTTATCAAACACTGTCATCATGTAAAAATAGAAATTACACTAAACAGATGGTCGGATCGGGCGGTCTAAAAAAAAAAGCTGCCGCCCTATCTCCCGTCAGCCATGTCGTCGGAGCTCCGCCGGCCTTCGGCCTACGCTCCTCATGTCCCCTATTCGGACTTCTGGGACATAAAGTTGTAATACTAATTCGGATCAATCATGGTGGTCGACCTATGCAGGGCAAGTATTAAAGAAAACAATGATGCTATCTCAAACCCTGACTTATAACATAGACCTCGGGCCGTCGGGCATTATTAATAATGGCCGGTCCATAATAGTAATACCCAGTTAATCACGTTGCCCGTAACATACATATCATTCTATTCGGTTTGGTTCGGTTTCTGAGTTATTGAGAAGAATTCCTTACCCTTATAAAATTTTGAGAATCGATAGTAATCCTTAAATGAATTGGAAAATCCGTTAGCTAACTCCGTTTGAAGCTTTTAAAAAAAATTATTGAACTTTTTAAACATTTTGAAAAAGAAAAGGACAAAAAAATACACTAAAAGAAAAACAATAAAAAAAACACTAAAACAAAACCACAAAAAAGTGAAAAATAACTTTAGCTTCAGAAGCCGGTGAGAAAAACACCAAATCAATCAAAGGTCATGCTTCAGAAGTCGGTGACCTTGTTTAATTGATTTAGTGTTTTTGTCACCGACTTCTGAAACTTGACTTTTGATTGATTTGGTGTTTTTCTCACCGGCTTCTGAAGCTAAAGTTATTTTTCACTTTTTTGTGGTTTTGTTTTAGTGTTTTTTTTATTGTTTTTCTTTTAGTGTATTTTTTTGTCCTTTTCTTTTTGTGTTTTTTTTGTTTGTTGTTTTTTTTGAAGTCGGTTTTATTTTTGGCAAAAAAGTTTTATTTTATTTTTCCATTTTTAGTTGTAATATCCTATACTTACAAATATTTGCTATGCATTCATTGTACATGGTTAACAATACATGTCATGGTAATAGAATATCCCCAATAAATGGAACATAACATGCAATAACTGTCGAAATCTGGGTGTAATGTACACATCTATGTACCCCTCAGAGCAAACAGGTGTAATGTTACGTCATGATGTTGTTTAAACAATGAACATCCAACCGATTGGAGCTATCACAACAGATTTGCCGTCTATTTTTGAAGAGTTCCATTGTATATCTCCGAAGATCAGCATCAGATCTTCACCAAATTAAAATGGGACCACCTCAGGAGTATACTCTTTCAAGTAAAAAAAGAATTTTGAAAATCGGTCCACAAATGGGAGAGAAATCAGGTAAATTGTACACTTCTGCGTACCCTCTCAGAGCATACAGGCGTGATGTTCCGTCATGATATTGTATAAACAATGAACATCCAACCGATTGGAGCTATCACAACAGATTTGCCGTCTCTTTTTGAAGAGTTCCATTGTATATCTCCGAAGGTCAACATCAGATCTTTACCAAATTAAAATGGGACCACCTCAGGAGTATACTCTTTCAAGTAAAAAAATAATTTTGAAAATCGGTCCACAAATGGGAGAGAAATCAGGTAAATTGTACACTTCTGCGTACCCCCTCAGAGCATACAGGCGTGATGTTCCGTCATGATATTGTATAAACAATGAACATCCAACCGATTGGAGCTATCACAACAGATTTGCCGTCTCTTTTTGAAGAGTTCCATTGTATATCTCCGAAGGTCAGCATCAGATCTTCACCAAATTAAAATGGGACCACCTCAGAAGTGTACTCTATCAAATAAAAAAAGAATTTTGAAAATCGGTCCACAAATGGGAGAGAAATCAGGTAACATACATAAAAAAAAATAAAAATAATATAATAATTGCGGTGTGCGGTCGTGCATTATCATGCATTAACTGAAATAAGGGACCGATTTGCACTTGTAGAGGAACGATGACGTCTGATACAATCGTCTCAGCATAAATTTGAGCGTTGAGGTTGCCTCTGATCCAAATCAACTCAGTTCTTCCGCCGATCCAAATACCCGCCCATACCATGATGGTTCCACCACTATAAGGATGGACTTCCTGGCAGGATTTTAATCGCTGTTGGCGTCCAGGGGTTCTCCAGTGTCGTATACGTCTTGTATCCGGTCTCATACCAAAACGAGACTCATCAGAAAAGCACACGAAACGCCATTGTTCTTCTGCCTAATTTCTGTGTTCAAGAGCCCATTGATATCGAATCCTACGATTGTGCATTGCTATAGGTGGTACCCGTAGCGGTCTTCGGGAATGAAGGTTCACTTCATGCAAGCGGTTTCTGACTGTTTGGTCGCTAATTAAGTTCCCTGAAGAGTGATGAAGCCTCACGGCTAACATCATGGCGGTTATTGTTGGAGCTCTTCGAGTTAAGATTTGAATGTATCGGTCTTGTCTCCGTGTGGTGCAGCGATACCATCCTCCATGGCGCTCAGCCACGGTACCAGTGCTTCGGTAACGTGTCCAAAGTCGACTGATAACACTCTGACTTGTATTCAGAGCTAAAGCTACAGTACGTTGCCGGGAACCAGCTTCTATCATTCCCACGGCTCTGAGCATTTCTTCCCTGCTTAAATGACGTCGCCGCTCCATAATAACGTTGGTTTTAATCAGTAGTAGGGAAACAGTAGCACTAATAATGTCTTCAATGCGTTGTATGTTTTTATAGGGAAAATATTGACAGCTTATTTTCATCTTTTACTCGAATTTGATTGAGAGTTCCTGATTCAAATTATTAAATGCACCAAAAAGGATCCATATAAATTTATAAAATCATAAATTTATTACAAAGCCACATCTCAATCTCAAGAAATCCGCATAAAAATGCTTGATCCCTAGACACTTTTGATGTGTGTATTTACCCGTATGTACATAGTCATCCCTGAGTTACGCTTCTCCTACTTAACCAAAGGCCGCGTGAAAAACACAGGTGGCGAGTGAAGCGAGCCGGCGACCTCCGTAGCATAACGACTACGGAGGTCACCGGCTCGCTTTGCTCGCCACCTCCCCCCATCGCTCCACTCAGGACCTACCTACCACCGGAAAGCTATCGTGACCTTATCCCTACGCTTCGGGGTTCGCCGGCTCGCTACACTCGCTCGCTCCTCCCTTCGCTTTACCGGTACCACTACCACCACTGGAGAGGTTTCGACACCTACTATAATATTTTGTTCAAGCACCTAATGGCAATCTCTAACCGTTATGAAGTTACAGCCCTTCAAATTTTAGGGGAGGTTGGGGAGGGGAGGGTATACATATATTTCAACGCCCCCCATTAGTTTTAGGTAAGAATAAAAAAAAACCGCTACGTGTCCTGGTTTCCGAGATACGATGCGGGGGAGGGGTGAAGTGGGGAAGAGGAGGGAGTTATGAAAAATGATTTTGACCAACTCTGGGCCCCTTATATGAATCTGAAAACGAAAATGTTCCAAGTCTCTTTGTTTCCGAGATACGATAGGGAGCGGTGGGAACAGGGACAAAAAGGGGAGGTTTGACACTTTTTCCCTACTCGTGAGAGTTACTTGTTTACATATCTGCCAAAATATAACCCCCTCCCCCTCCACCATCTGGGAGAACAATTACGTCAGTGAGTGAGTGGTAATAAACCGGAAATGGCACGGCCGCCATCTTGAATTTCTGAAATGTCATAATTTTCCTAAAATAAACAGGATACAAGTTACCTGTCAGTACCTAAAGAAACGGTGGCTGTCCGTTGACTTTGGTAGATCAAAAGAATTCGCCAAAGTCGGGTCTGACCCGAAAATTCAAGCCCCCATGGCTCTCGGGGTTGCCAGCTGAAAGTGATGAAAATGGTCAAATATCATTTGGAGCACCCCATTCTTGGTGGTAATGCAAAATTTCCATTTAAAATTTATTTATTTGTACTTTTCGAGTTTTCGGGGTGATAAAAATATTACTTATCAAACACATGTCATCATGTAAAAAAATAGAAATTACACTAAACAGATGGTCGGATCGGGCGGTCTAAAAAAAAAAGCTGCCGCCCTATCTCCCGTCAGCCATGTCGTCGGAGCTCCGCCGGCCTTCGGCCTACGCTCCTCATGTCCCAAATTCGGGCTTCTGGGACATAAAGTTGTAATACTAATTCGACCAATCACGGTGGTCGACCTATGCAGGGCAAGTATTAAAGAAAACAACTTTTATACTTTAAAATTTAGACCGATGATGCTATCTCAAACACTGACTTATTACATACCCCAAGGGCCGTCGGACATTATTAATAATGGCCGGTCAAAGTGATAAATTAATCACTTTGCCCATCTCTCTTCCTCGGCAACGTGATTAACTGGGCATTAAGAATGGCCGGTCCTTATTAATAATGCCCAGTTAATCACGTTGCCCGTTACACATGTATCATTCTATTCGGTTCGGTTCGGTTTCGTGTTATTGAGAAGTATTCCTTACCCTTAACATTGCATTGTTAATATGTTTGTATAAAATGTAATCCTAATGGGTGTAAAAATATCTTTCACGAAGCCGAAAGGAACTTGTTCTCCCCGTCATTTTGATACTCTTTTTGTTCTTTACCATACGTGGGAACCCTCTAGTTACAGAGATATTGGGAGTCTAAGTTCCAAAATCTTCGCTACTTTTTAATATTCGAACTTTAAATATCTCCATGGCCTCTGTTTTATACAGTGCTTCCATTAGTACAATGTTTAGAGTGCATTATATTGAGCCCTACCCCTCTGTATTAGCCCTGTAACCTGTAGCCCCTGATTTTTCACTCAAAATCAATATTTAAAGTGTCACTTACGGTATATCTTCCGTAATTATTGATTATTTTTGAGCTCCCGATACTTCGACACTGTTGCAAGCGCCATGATCGCGGGTTAAAATCAAAGTCATTACATAGCAATAATGTGTACATACTCATGTATTTTTACTTAGTATGATGTACAGAATGCTTGGTTGGCGGCTTCAATAAGGGTTAATAATTAACGTTTACACAATACATCTTGTAGTAGGTACTTTATATATTTTTTTAAAATATATTTTTTGCTACAAATTATTTAGTGTTTTAAGGATAAATTAATTTAAATCTGTGCTCCTTATTAATTTGTCAATTGTTTAAAGATGACTGAGGTTAATATAATTAATGGTGTTTTATGTCAATATGTTAGAATAAGAACAGAAAATATTGTTGTGCTCTTATTTTCAATTCCAAATTATTTAAGTTACTTAAATTTATGTTAAATATATGCAAGCCAGTCCATGACCAGACATGTAAATCAAAAGCATATTTTAAAGACTATTATTATACCATGTATCAGTGCAAATAATTTGATTAAATATATGTTTACCTCTAAATGTTTATCATTTAAAATGAAACTCGGACTCAGTATAATGATGGTTAAGCCAAATAACTTTCTAAAAAAGTTAAAAGTTTATTGATTTATAAATTAAAATTACTCAAGTTATAGTAATTCTGATGCCAGTAATTAACATAACATAACAACACGCCTGTAATCAAAGAAAGGTTAGACAGAAGTGTACCTAATAATACGTCTCACATTCAGACTCCATGGCTGCTACTGAGAAATTTCGTATGAATGAACCCAATAACACTTTGTCCGATTTGGGAATTGAATCCAGTGCCTTATGCTCAGCTTGCAACGACTAGACCTACGAGGTCATCCGATCTCGAATGGAAAATTATTGGTAAATCAAAACTCATGCAGCTGTTATAAGATTGAACTAAACACCGTCTGATTTTCAGAAATGCTTGTCTCTACATCAACCAAAGGTTGACTGGTATAAAATGCCCATGGCATTAAGTTCGCCTCTGTACTTTGTGCATGAAGTGCCCGACCTGGAATCGAACCCAGGACCTCATGCTCAACAGTCACGCTTGCAACCACTAGACCAATGAGGAGTATCATAAAATATGAATTACTAATTTATCTAGGAAAACATATTACTTGTTAAATATTCTATTAACCTGTTTTCAAATCTTATTAGGGTTCCGTATAAAAATAGAAAAATATGGTAACCTTATAGGATCACTGGTTTGTCTGTCTGTACGTCCGTCTGCCACAGCCAATTTTCTCCTAATTTAGTGGAACAATTCAGGTGAAATTTGGTAGGGTTGTGTAATCCTGTGACCCAAACACAGATGTGCAAAGTAAATAAATATTTTTCTTAAAATAAGGGTAATTTTCGGGGGACAAATTGATGTGGAAATTAAAAAAAAAGTTTTGCAAACCTTACTGTGTCATAATAAATTATATCAAATGCTCGTTAGGAGAATTTTTTTTTTTACAGTAAAATAAATAGTTTTGATTTTATTCATGAAAAAAGACGAAAATCTACCATTCCACCCCATGATCTCCGAAACTAC
Source organism: Xestia xanthographa (assembly GCA_905147715.2). Taxonomy (NCBI): domain Eukaryota; kingdom Metazoa; phylum Arthropoda; class Insecta; order Lepidoptera; family Noctuidae; genus Xestia; species Xestia xanthographa. The sequence continues at coordinate 20,582,644 of LR990666.1, read as the reverse complement.
CGAGACTAAAATTAAAAATATTTATATTATATAAAACTACAAGACCACTGACTCACTCACTCACTGATTGACATGTCGTTTCTCGGAGTGGGTGAGAGATGGGTTAGGGGAATGTTTGGGAAAAATGTAGAGTACCATAGAGTGAGTAGAGGAAAATTATAGAGGAGATTCAAATCCAAGATGGCGGCCGAGTCAATTTCCGGTTTCGGTGGGGAATAGACTTGGACGGGTTTTGACTCGTAGGTCCCATACAAAATCTAGAATAGTTTAAAAAAAAGTAAAAAAAAAAAAAAAAAAACAAGATGGCGGCTGCGCTGGGACGTTTTGAAATCTTCGACTTTTTGCACTAAATTTTGACGAATTGTTTTGTTCAACCGATTTCAAAAGTTGGCAACACCAAGTACACCAGACGGTGGCCTATATCCTTGAAATTTCAGGAAAATTGTGACTTTTCAGAAAAACAAAATGGCGAACAGTGTGGCGGCCATTTTGTTGTAAGTTGGAATTTTCGAGTTTTTTCAAATCCATTTTTAGGGTAGTTGGCAACAGCTGACGGGTTTGAGTTGTACTAAGCGGTTGTGTGTTTTATTGAGGAGTGTTGCCTGGTTTAAAAAGTTTCCCAATTTTTAGGGTAGTTTTCCAGATTTTCCCTAAAAACATGAAAAGTAGAAATAAGGATATTTTGAATAGAGACTTTGACTAGCTGGCAACATTGGGGTGCCCCAAATGACATTTGACCATTTTGGTTCGTTTTAGTTGGCAACCCCAAAAAATATTGAATATTTTAATTTTTGGGACCTTTTGACTTTGGCGAGTTCTTTTGTTCTACCAAACTCAAAAGTTGGCAACACCAAGTACACCGGTTGGTAGCCTATATCCTTGAGATTTCAGGAAAATTATGAATTTTCAGAAAAACAAGATGGCGGACGCTGTGGTGGCCATTTTGTAAAAACTTGAAATTTCGACTTTTTTCAAATCTATTTTTCGTGCAGTTGGCAACATCTGAAGGGTTCGAATTGTACTGATCGGTTATGTGTTTTGTGGAGGAGTGTTGCCTGGTGCAAAAAGTTTCCCCATTTCTAAGGTACTTTTCCAGATTTTCCCCGAAAACGTGAAAAGTAGAAATAACGATATTTTGAATGGAGACTTTGACTAGCCGGCAACATTGGGGTGCCCCAAATGACATTTGACCATTTTCATCACTTTGAGCTGGCAACCCCGAGAGCCATTGGGGTTTGAATTTTCGGGTCAGACCCGACTTTGGCGAGTTCTATTGTTCTATCAAACTCAAAAGTTGGCAACACCACGTAATTTGGTCGGTAGCCTATATTCTTGAGATTTCAGGAAAATTATGACTTTTTAGAAAAATAAGATGGCGGACAGTGTGGCGGCCATCTTGTAAAGATGACAAAAAATCACAATTTTTGACACGATAAATGGGCCAGCTGGCATCCCCCCACTGGATTGTGTTGTATGAACCAGTTGTGTGTATTGCCAAGGAGTGTTGCCTGGTGCAAAAATTCTCCCCACTTTTGGGGTAAATTTCCCCGATCTTCCCCAAAAACATGAAAAGTAGAAATGACGATATTTTGAATGGAAACTTTGACTAGCCGGCAACACTGGGATCTCCCAAATGACATTTGGCCATTTTCATCACTCTCAGCTGGCAACCCCGAGAGCCATAGGGGCTTGAATTTTCGGGTCAGACCCGACTTTGGCGAGTTCTTTTGTTTTACTAAACTCAAAAATTGGCAACACCATGTACACCAATCGGTAGCCAATATCCTTGAAATTTCAGGAAAATTATGACTTTTCAGAAAAACAAGATGGCGGACGCTGTGGCGGCCATTTTGTAAAAATGACGAAATATCCCAATTTTCGATACGATAAATGGAACAGCTGGCATCCCCCGACTGGATCGTGTTGTATGAAATGGTTGTGTGTATTGCCGAGGAGTGTTGCCTGGTGCAAAAATTCTCCCCACTTTTGGGGTAATTTTCCCCAAAAACATGAAAAGTAGAAATGACGACATTTTAAATAGAAATTTTGCATAACCACCAAGAATGGGGTGCCCGAAATGACTTTTGGCCATTTTAATCACTCTTAGCTGGCAACCCCGAGAGCCATTGGCACTTGAATCTGCGGGTCGGACCCGACTTTGGCGAGTTCTTTTGTTCTACCAAAGTCAACGTACAGCCACCGTGTTTTTACTGACAGGTAGCTTATATCCTGGTTACTTTAGAAAAATTGTGACATTTCAGAAATTCAATATGGCGGCTGTGCGTGTTTCCAAAACCTTGTCCGATTGGGGTCGTTCAAGCGGTTCATCCCACTGAGGGGTATTAGTTTGTAACGGCTTTTGGATTAGTAAACAAGTAACTTCCACGTGTGGGGTAAAAGTGCAAATTCCTACCTTTTTTCCCCCCTTCTCCCCCCCTCCCAATCTCGTAACTCGGAAACTAAGAGACCCATGTTCTATTTTTTTACGGATTCGTATAGAGGAAGCTTGGAAAAGTAAAAAACATTTTTCAAAGTTGTCCCCCTTGACCCCCTTATCTACCCCTGTAGGCGTATCTCGAAAAATAAGGGGCCAATTTTTTTATTTTTTCAGATTCATAAAAAGAGGCCCAGAGTTAGTAAAAATAATTTTTCAATACTCCCCCCTTTCCCCCCCTTGAGCCCCTCTCTCCACCCCTTTTTATACAACTGAAAAAACTTTTGATTTTTACCTAAAACTATTGAGGGGCGTTGAAATTTATATACCTTCCCCTCCCCACCCCAACCTCCCCTAAAATTGAAAGGACTGTAACTTCATAACGGTTAAAGATAGCAATTGATTGATTGATTGATTTTTATTTGTGTTTTGTCCTGTGCGGGCTAATAAATGCTTTTTCTTTCTTTCTTTCTTTCAATTAGGTGTTTGAACAAATTATATAGTAGGCGTCGAAACTTGTCTGGTCTTCGATGGTGGTACGGCAACGATAGCTTTCCGATGGTAGGTAGGTCTTGAATGGAGCGAACCTGCGAGATCGAGTGAAGCGAAGGGGGAAGTGGCGAGCGAAGCGAGCCGGCGACCTCCATTGCGTTACCAAGGTTGAGTGGGTGAAGCGTAATTTAGAGGTGACTATTACATTCGGAAAGAATATTTTCTCAAAAAAAGAAAGGGCTGTAACTTCATAACGGTTACAGATAGCCATTAGGTGTTTGAACAAATATTATAGTAAGTGTCAAAACCTGTCCGGTGGTGGTTCCGGGGATAGCTTATAGGTCTGAAGTTTTTAATGAAGGTTGTAGATTGTTTTAGCGGATCTTAAGGATTCTTAGACTGCTTCATACTGATTTAGGGGTTCCCCATTTCTAGGGTACTTTCCCAGATTTTCCCCAAAAACATGAAAAGTAGAAATAACGATATTTTGATTGGAGACTTTGACTAGCCGGCAACACTGGGGTCCCCCAAATGACATTTGACCATTTTTATCACTTTAAGCTGGCAACCCCGAGAGCCATAGGGGCTTGAATTTTCGGGTCAGACCCAACTTTGGTGAGTTCTTTTGTTCTACGAAAGTCAAAAGTTGGCAACACCAAGTACACCGGTTGGTGGCCTGTATCCTTGAAATTTTAGGAAAAACGTTAGATTTCGAAAAAAAAAGATGGCGGACAGTGTGACGGCCATCTTGTAAAAATAATGAAAACGCCCATTTTCGACACGATGCATGGCACAGCCGGCATCACCCGACTGGATTGTATTGAATGAATCAGTTGTGTACTTTGTCAAGTAGTGTTGCTTGATGCAAAAAAAATACCCATTATTAGGGTATTTTCTCAGATTTTCCCCAAAAAATATGAAAAAATGAAATAACCATATTTTCAATGGAAACTTTGACTAGCCGGCAACATTGGGGTACCTCAAATGACATTTAACCATTATCGTCACTTTCAGCTGGCAACCCCGAGAGCCAGTGGGACTTGAATTTTCTGGTCAGACCCGACTTTGGCGAGTTCTTTTGTTCTACCAAACTCAAAAGTTGGCAACACCAAGTACACCGGTTGGTAGCCTATATCCTTGAGATTTCAGGAAAATTATGACTTTTCAGAAAAACAAGATGGCGGACAGTGGGGCGACCATCTTGTAAAAAAGACGAAAAATCCAAATTTTCGATACGATAATTGGAACAGCATACCCCGACTGGATCGTGATCGTACTTGGTCAAGAAGAGTTGTCTGGTGCAAAATATCTCCCCACTTTTGGGGTAATTTTCCCCAAAAACATGAAAAGTAGAAATGACGACATTTTAAATGGAAATTTTACATAACCACCAAGAATGGGGTGCCCGAAATGACTTTTGACCATTTTTATCACTCTCAGCTGGCAACCCCGAGAGCTATTGGGGCTTGAATTTTCGGGTCATACCGTACTTTGGTAAATTCTTTTGTTCTACTAAAGTCAACGTACAGCCACCGTGTTTTACTGACAGGTAGCTTGTATCTTGGTTACTTTAGAAAAATTGTGACATTTCAGAAATTCAAGATGGCGGCAGTGCCATTTCCGGTTTCCGAAACCTTGCTCGATTACCACTCACTGACATAATTGTTCTCCCATGTGGTGGAGGGGGAGGAGCATATATTTTGACAGATTCGTAAACAAATAACTCTTACAAGTTGGGGAATTGTGCCAAACCTCCCCTTTTTGCCCCCTTCCCACCCTCAATATCGTATATCGGAAAGTAAGAGACCAGTATTTTGTTTTTTTTAGGGATTCGTATAGAGGACGGTTGGAAAAGTTAAAACCAGTTTTCAAAAATGGCCCTCTTCTCCCCCTCCCCCCCCTTAGGCAAATCTCGGAAGTAAAGAGACCTGGACCATTTTTTTTTTCAGATTTATATAAAAGGGCAATGCGTGAGTCAAAATCATTTTTCCAAACATCCCATTCTCCCCTACCCTTCACCTCTTCCCCCATCGTATCTTGGAAACAAGGACACGTAGCAGCTTTTTGATTTTTACTGTATTTTATTATTGAGGGGAGTTGAAATTTGTATAACCACCCCCTCCTCCCGAACCTCCCCTAAAATTGAAAGTGCTGTAACTTCATAACGGTTAGGGATAGCCATTAGGTGTTTGAACAAATATTATAGTAGGCGGCAAAACCTGTACGGTGGTAGGTAGATCCACGACAGGGGCGAAGACAAGCAATCTTTAGGGTAATGTTTTTTTTGTAATGGGAAAAGGTCAGAGTTTTTAAATTGTTCAGAGTTTTAAGATTTTGGTGAATTCTTTTGTTCTACCAAAGTCAACGGACAGCCACCGTGTTTTTACAGACAGGTATCCTGGTTACTTTAGAAAAATTGTGACATTTTAGAAATTCAAGATGGCGGCCGTGCCATTTCCGGTTTTCGAAACCTTGTTCGAATACCACTCACTGACATCATTGACATCATATTTTGACAGATTCATAATCAAGTAACTCTCACGAGTAGGGAAAATGTGAAAAACCACTTTTTGCCCCACTTCCCACCCCTCCCTATCGTATCTCGGAATTTAAGAGACCCGTGACTGATTTGTATAGAGGAGGCTCGGGGAAGTATAAAACATTTTTCAATGTTACCCCTCTTGCCCCCCTTCTACCCCCCCTTTAGGCGGATCTCTGAATTTCAGAGAATTGGAACTTTTTTTTTCAGATACATATAAAGGAGCAATGCGTTAGAAAGAATCATTTTTCACAACACCCCCTCTCCCCCCCTTCATCCCTCCCACCCATCGTATCTCAGAAACTAAGACATGTAGTGGTTTTGTTTTTATTCTTACCTAAAACTATTGAAGGGCGTTGAAATTTTTACACTCTCCCCTCCCGTCCCCAACCTCCCCTAAAATATGAAGGGCTGTAACTTCATAACGGTTAGAGATAGCCATTAGGTGCTTGACCAAATATTATAGTAGGCGTCGAAACCTGTCCGGTGGTGGTACCGGTAAAGCGAAGGGAGGAGCGAGCGAGTGTAGCGAGCCGGCGACTCCCGTAGCGTAGGGATAAGGTCACGATAGCTTTCTGGTGGTAGGTAGGTCCTGAGTGGAGCGATGGGGGGAGGTGGCGAGCGAAGCGAGCCGGTGACCTCCGTAGTCGTTATGTTACGGAGGTCGCCGGCTCGCTTCACTCGCCACCTGTTTTTTTCACGCGGCCTTTGGTTAAGTAGGAGCAGCGTAACTCAGAGATGACTATGTACTATCGGGGTCTTTTCCGCCTGACCATTTTAAAATGTTTTCGCTTAAATCATGCGGAAGCGCCGAGCCACGCACCCTTAAAGTTTGGGCCTATTAGGAAAGCGTCTACTTTGGCGCGCAAAATAACAATAACTCTCGTTTGGCGTGCGTTGTCAATGCGCTCGGCCGATTCGGTATCTTTTCATTCATTTTTTCTACACAAAGTCAACGGGGCGGGGCTAAAGAGCGTTTTTATGTTGCGAGTGCAAGCAAAAATGAGCTTAGTGGTGGTCAGGCGGGAGTGTCCTCGATAGTACATACGGAAAAAATATTTTGAATTCTAATTTTAAATTTTGCGCCACGCCAAAACGCTCCGCAACTAACTATATAAGTACTACTCCACGCACATTCGTATTGATTCTGACCTAAAACTATTGATGGGCATTGAAATTTTTAATACCCTACCCTCCCCTCCCCAACCTCCCCTAAAATTGAAAGGGCTGTTACTTTATTATGGCTAGACATAGACATTAGGTGTTGGAACAAATATAATAGCAGGCGTCGAAACCTGTCTGGTGGTGGCAGAGATAAGTTTACGATAGCTTTCCGGTGGTAGGTACAATAAGCAAACTTTAGGGTAATGTTTTTTTTAAATGGTAAAAAGGTCTAAGTTTTTAAATAAGGTTTTAGATTGTTTAAGGGGATCATAAGAGTTCTTAGACTGCTTCATAATAATTCAGGGGTTCCTTAGGGCTTTAGGTTTAGGGTTTTTGTACAGCTGTAAAGGTAAAGGTTTTCAAAATGTTTAAAAAGTTCAATATATTTTTTTTTAACTTTAAAAAAAAAACGGATTTTACAATTCATTTAAGGATTACTATGGATCCGGGGTTGCGGGACTATTCCGGGGTTGCGGGACTATTCGAAAGAGATACCGTGGCCCCGGAACACAAAGGGCGATGAAGGAACATGGATGGGTTTTAGTCAGTAAAAGTCTGACACTCCCTCCTGCTCCGCCCAGAGCGGGAGGGGTTATTTGATGATTTCCCATCCGAAAAAAAAAAAAAAAAAAAAAAAGGATTACTATGGATTCTTAAAATTTTATAAGGGTAAGGAATACTTCTCAATTCTTCAATTAATCTTAATTCTCAATAACCGAATAGAATGATATATATGTTACGGCCAACGTGATTAACTGGGCATTATTAATAAGGACCGGCCATTATTAATAATGCCCAAGAGCGATGGGCAAAGTGATTAATTTATCACTAATAGACTATCTAATAATCTTTAACACTATTTTTTTAATAATGCCCGACGGCCTGTGGTCTATCTAATAAGTCAGTGTTTGAGATAGCATCATTGTTTTCTTTAATACTTGCCCTGCATAGGTCGGCCACCATGATTGGTCCGAATTAGTATTACAACTTTATGTCCCAGAAGTCCGAATTTGGGACATGAGGAGCGTAGGCCGAAGGCCGGCGGAGCTCCGACGACATGGCTGACGGGAGATAGGGCGGCAGCTTTTTTTTTTAGACCGCCCGATCCGACCATCTGTTTAGTGTAATTTCTATTTTTACATGATGACATAGTGTTTGATAAGTAATATTTTTATCACCCCGAAAACTCGAAAAGTACAAATAAATAAATTTTAAATGGTAATTTTGCATTACCACCAAGAATGGGGTGCTCCAAATGATATTTGAACATTTTCATCACTTTCAGCTGGCAACCCCGAGAGCCATGGGGGCTTGAATTTTCGGGTCAGACCCGACTTTGGCGAATTCTTTTGATCTACCAAAGTCAACGGACAGCCACCGTTTCTTTAGGTACTGACAGGTAACTTGTATCCTGTTTATTTTAGGAAAATTATGACATTTCAGAAATTCAAGATGGCGGCCGTGCCATTTCCGGTTTATTACCACTCACTCACTGACGTAATTGTTCTCCCAGATGGTGGAGGGGGAGGGAGTTATATTTTGGCAGATTCGTAAACAAGTAACTCTCATGAGTAGGGAAAAAGTGTCAAACCCCCTTTTTGTCCCTGTTCCCACCGCTCCCTATCGTATCTCGGAAACAAAGAGACTTGGAACATTTTCTTTTTCAGATTCATATAAGGGGCCCAGAGTTGGTCAAAATCATTTTTCATAACTCCCCCCTCTTCCCCACTTCACCCCTCCCCCGCATCGTATCTCGGAAACCAGGACACGTAGCGGTTTTTTTTTATTCTTACCTAAAACTAATGGGGGGCGTTGAAATATATGTATACCCTCCCCTCCCCAACCTCCCCTAAAATTTGAAGGGCTGTAACTTCATAACGGTTAGAGATAGCCATTAGGTGCTTGAACAAATATTATAGTAGGTGTCGAAACCTCTCCAGTGGTGGTAGTGGTACCGGTAAAGCGAAGGGAGGAGCGAGCGAGTGTAGCGAGCCGGCAACCCCCGAAGCGTAGGGATAAGGTCACGATAGCTTTCCGGTGGTAGGTAGGTCCTGAGTGGAGCGATGGGGGGAGGTGGCGAGCGAAGCGAGCCGGTGACCTCCGTAGTCGTTATGCTACGGAGGTCGCCGGCTCGCTTCACTCGCCACCTGTATTTTTCACGCGGCCTTTGGTTAAGTAGGAGAAGCGTAACTCAGGGATGACTATGTACATACGGAAAAAATATTTTGAATTCTAATTTTAAATTTCGCGCCACGCCAAAACGCTCCGCAACTAACTAAAGTACTACGCACGCATACGCATTCGTATTGATTCTGACCTAAACCTATTGATGGGCATTAAAATTTTTAATACCCTACCCTCCCCTCTCCAACCTCCCCTAAAATTGAAAGGGCTGTAACTTTATTATGGTTAGACATAGACATTAGGTGTTGGAACAAATATAATAGCAGGCGTCGAAACTTGTCTGGTGGTGGCAGAGATAAGTTAACGATAGCTTTCCGGTGGTAGGTACAATAAGCAAACTTTAGGGTAATGTTTTTTTTAATGGGAAAATGTCTAAGTTTTTAAATAAGGTTTTAGATTGTTTAAGGGGATCTTAAGAGTTCTTAGACTGCTTCATAATAATTTAGGGGTACCTTAGGGCTTCAGGTTTAGGGTTTTTGTACAGCTGTAAAGGTAAAGGTTTTCAAAATGTTTAAAAAGTTCAATAATTTTTTTTAAAAGCTTCAAACGGAGTTAGCTAACGGATTTTCCAATTCATTTAAGGATTACTATCGATTCTCAAAATTTTATAAGGGAAAGGAATTCTTCTCAATAACACGAAACCGAACCGAACCGAATAAAATGATATGTATGTTACGGGCAACGTGATTAACTGGGTATTATTATTATGGACCGGCCATTATTAATAATGCCCGACGGCCCGAGGTCTATTTTATAAGTCAGGGTTTGAGATAGCATCATTGTTTTCTTTAATACTTGCCCTGCATAGGTCGACCACCATGATTGATCCGAATTAGTATTACAACTTTATGTCCCAGAAGTCCAAATTTGGGACATGAGGAGCGTAGGCCGAAGGCCGGCGGAGCTCCGACGACATGGCTGACGGGAGATAGGGCGGCAGCTTTTTTTTTTAGACCGCCCGATCCGACCATCTGTTTAGTGTAATTTCTATTTTTACATGATGACAGTGTTTGATAAGTAATATTTTTATCAAAATAAAAGTAGGTAAATACTGATGTTATTACATTTATGACTATTTATTTTTTAACTACTATGTTCAATAGTTTATTTTTTGTTAACTTTTCATGAAAATTTTGTAAGTTTAATAAACAAAAAGACTACAATTCACCTAATTTATTACTTTGCCCGTGATAGGGTGGGCATTATTCATAACGGCCGGGAAAAGTGATGTGAGTGCTGTTTTAATCACATTGCCCAATTAAGGCGGGCATTATGAATACAGACTGGCCATTATTAATAGTGCCCGGACTTATCAAATAGCCCGTAATATATATACAGCTTTATCAAGTGGAAACCTTTCGGGTCCTTTTGGGCTTTAGTTGGCTTTCAACAGAGTTTGAAAAGTTTTTAGAGTAGACATTTTTGCTACATTTAGGGGTTTTTAAAGAAAAATTTTTAAATAAGGTTTTAGATTGTTTAAGGGGATCTTAAGAGTTCTTAGACTGCTTCATAATAATTTAGGGGTACCTTAGGGCTTCAGGTTTAGGGTTTTTGTACAGCTGTAAAGGTAAAGGTTTTCAAAATGTTTAAAAAGTTCAATAATTTTTTTTAAAAGCTTCAAACGGAGTTAGCTAACGGATTTTCCAATTCATTTAAGTATTACTATCGATTCTCAAAATTTTATAAGGGTAAGGAATTCTTCTCAATAACACGAAACCGAACCGAACCGAATAGAATGATATGTATGTTACGGGCAACGTGATTAACTGGGTATTATTATTATGGACCGGCCATTATTAATAATGCCCGACGGCTCGAGGTCTATGTTATAAGTCAGGGTTTGAGATAGCATCATTGTTTTCTTTAATACTTGCCCTGCATAGGTCGACCACCATGATTGATCCGAATTAGTATTACAACTTTATGTCCCAGAAGTCCGAATTTGGGACATGAGGAGCGTAGGCCGAAGGCCGGCGGAGCTCCGACGACATTGCTGACGGGAGATAGGGCGGCAGATTTTTTTTTTAGACCGCCCGATCCGACCATCTGTTTAGTGTAATTTCTATTTTTACATGATGACAGTGTTTGATAAGTAATATTTTTATCAAAATAAAAGTAGGTAACTACTGATGTTATTACATTTTTAACTGTTTATTTTTTAGCTACTATGTTCAATAGATTATTTTTTGTTAACTTTTCATGAAAATTTTGTAAGTTTAATTTAATTTAATAAACAAAAAGACTACATAGCAGTTCACCTATTTTATTACTTTGCCCAAGATAGGGTGGGCATTATTCATAATGGCCGGGAAAAGTGATTAATCATGCTGTTTTAATCACATTGCCCAATTGAGTCGGGCATTATGAATACAGACCGACCATTATTAATAGTGCCCGGACTTATCAAATTGAACGTGACATATAAACAGCTTAATCAAGTGGAAACCTTTCGGGTCCTTTTGGGCTTTATTTGGCTTTCTATGATTTGACTTTATATGGTTCTTTTAGGGTTCTAATTGACATTTCTGGTTTTTAAAGTGAAAAATCTACCAGCACAAGCACGCGAGGTGCTTGCACCTCGCGCAACACGCAAATACTAGTTTATATTATATAAAACTACAAAGCCACTGACTCACTCACTCATTGACATGTCGTTTCTCGGAATGGGTGAGAGATGGGTTAGGGGAATGTTTGGGAAAAATGTAGAATACCATAGACTGAGTAGAGGAAAATTATAGAGGAGATTCAAATTCAAGATGGCGACCGAGTCCATTTCCGGTTTCGGTGGGGAAAAGACTTGGACGAGTTTCGACTTATAGGTCCTATCCAAAATCTAGGAAGATTTTAAAAAAAAGTAAAAAAAAAAAAAAAAACAAGATGGCGGCTGCTCTGGGACGTTTTGAAATCTTCGACTTTTCGCACTAAACTTTGACGAATTGTTTAGTTCTACCGATTTAAAACGGTAGCAACACCAATTACACCAGTCGATGGCCTATAACCTTGAAATTTTATGAAAATTGTGACTTTTCAGAAAAACAAAATGGCGAACAGTATGGCGGCCATCTTTTAAAATGTTGGAATTTTCGACTTTTTTCAAATCCATTTTTCGGGTAGTTGGCAACATCCAACGGGTTTGAGTTGTACAGAGTGGTTGTGTGTTTCATCAAGGAGTGTTGCCTGGTTTGAAAAATCTCCCCATTTTTAGGGTAATTTACCAGATTTTCCCCAAAAACATGAAAAGTAGAAATAACAACATTTTAAATAGAGACTTTGACTAGCTGGCAACATTGGGTTCCCTTGAATGACATTTGACCATTTTGGTTCGTTTTAGTTGGCAACCCCAAAAAATATTGAATATTTTAATTTTTGGGACTTTTTGACTTTGGCGAGTTCTTTTGTTCTACCAAACTCAAAAGTTGGCAACACCAGATAAATCGGTCGATGGCCTATATACTTGAGATTTCAGGAAAATTATGACTTTTCAGAAAAACAAGATGGCGGACGCTGTGGCGGCCATTTTGTAAAACCTTGAAATTTCGACTTTTTTCAAATCTATTTTTCGTGCAGTTGGCAACATCTAAAGGGTTCGAGTTTTACCGATCGGTTATGTGTTTTGTTAAGGAGTGTTGCCTGGTGCAAAAAACTTCTCCATTTCTAGGGTACTTTACCAGATTTTTCCCGAAAACGTGAAAAGTAGAAATAACGATATTTTGAATAGAGACTTTGACTACCCGGCAACATTAGGGTGCCTCAAATGACATTTGACCATTTTCATCACTTTGAGCTGGCAACCCCGAGAGCCATTGGGGTTTGCATTTTCGGGTCAGACCCGAATTTGGCGAGTTCTTTTGTTCTATCAAACTCAAAAGTTGGCAACATTACCCACACCAGTTGGTAGCCTATATTCTTGAGATTTCAGGAAAATTATGACTTTTTAGAAAAACAAGATGGCGGACAGTGGGGCGGCCATCTTGTAAAAATGACAAAAAATCCCAATTTTCGACACGATAAATGGGACAGCTGGCATCCCCCCACTGGATTGTGTTGTATGAACCAGTTGTGTGTATTGCCGAGGAGTGTTGCCTGGTGCAAAAATTCTCCCCACTTTTGGGGTAATTTTCCCAGATCTTCCCCAAAAACATGAAAAGTAGAAATGACGACATTTTAAATAGAGACTTTAACTAGCCGGCAACATTTGGGTCTCCCAAATGACATTTGACCATTTTTATTATTTTGAACTGGCAACCCCGAGAGCCATTGGGGTTTGAATTTTTGGGTCAGACCCGACTTTGGCGAGTTCTTTTGTTCTACCAAACTCAAAAGTTGGCAACACCAAGTACACCGATCGGTAGCCCATATCCTTGAAATTTTGGGAAATTTATGACTTTTCAGAAAAACAAGATGGCGGACAGTGTGGCGGCCATCTTGTAGAAATGACGAAAAATCCCAATTTTCGACACAATAGATGTTACAGTTGGCATCCCCCGACTGGATTGTGTTGTATGAACTGGTTGTGTGTATTGCCGAGGAGTGTTGCCTGGCGCAAAACTTCTCCCCACTTTTGGGGTAATTTTGACCAAAAACATGAAAAGTAGAAATGACGTTATTTTAAATGGAAATTTTGCATAATCACCAAGAATAGGGTGCCCGAAATGACTTTTGACCATTTTCATCACTCTCAGCTGGCAACCTCGAGAGCCATTGGTGCTTGAATCTTCGGGTCGGACCCGACTTTGGCGAGTTCTTTTGTTCTACCAAAGTCAACGTACAGCCATCGTGTTTTTACTGACAGGTAGCTTATATCCTGGTTATTTTAGAAAAATTGTGACATTTTAGAAATTCAATATGGCGGCTGTGCCACTTCCGGTTTCCAAAACCTTGTCCGATTGGGGTCGTTCAAGCGGTTCATCCCACTGAGGGGTATTAGTTTGTAATGGTTTTTTGGATAAGTAAACAAGAAACTTCCACGTGTGGGGTAAAAGTGCCAAACCCCACCTTTTTGCCCCCCCTCTCCTCCCCTCCCTATCTCGTTAGTCGGAAACTAAGAGACCCATGTTCTGTTTTTTTACGGATTCGTATAGAGGAGGCTTGGAAAAGTAAAAATCAATTTTTTAAAGTTGTCCCCCTTGACCCCCCTCTCTACCCCTGTAGGCGTATCTCGAAAAATAAGGGGCCATGTTTTTTTTTTCAGATTCATAAAAAGAGGCCCAGAGTTAGTAAAACTCATTTTTCAATACCCTCTCTCCCTTGAGCCCCTCTCTCCACCCCTTTTTATACAACTGAAAAATATTTTGATTATTACCTAAAACTATTGAGGGGCGTTGAAATTTGTATACCTTCCCCTCCCCACCCCAACCTCCCCTAAAATTGAAAGGGCTGTAACTTCATAACGGTTAGAGATAGCAATTAGGTGTTTAAACAAATTATATAATAGGCGTCAAAACTTGTCCGGTCTCCGATGGTGGTACGGCAACGATAGCTTTCCGATGGTAGGTAGGTCCTGAATGGAGCAAACCTGCGAGATCGAGTGAAGCGAAGGGGGAGGTGGCGAGCGAAGCGAGCCGGCGACCTCCATTGCGTAAACAAAGGTTGAGTGGGTGAAGCGTAACTCAGAGGTGACTATGTACATTCTGAAAAAATATTTTCTCAAAAAAAGAAAGGGCTGTAACTTCATAACGGTTGGAGATAGCCATTAGGTGTTTGAACAAATATTATAGTAGGCGTCGAAACCTGTCCGGTGGTGGTACCGGTAAAGCGAAGGGAGGAGCGGGCGAGCGAAGCGAGCCGGTGACCTCCGTAGCGTAGGTCACGTTAGGTTTCCGGTGGTAGGTAGGTCCTAAGTGGAGTGAAGGGGGGAGGTGGCGAGTGAAACGAGCCGGCGACCTCCGTAGCGTAATGAATTATATAAAACTACAAGACCACTCACTCACTGACTCATTGACATGTCGTTTCTCGGAATGGGTGAGAGATGGGTTAGGGGTATGTTTTACAATAATGTATAAAACCATAGATTGAGTAGAGGAAAATTATAGAGGAGATTCAAATCCAAGATGGCGGCCGAGTCCATTTCTGGTTTCGGTAGAGAAAAGACTTGGACAAGTTTTGACTCATATATCCCATACAAAATCTAAAATTATTTAAAAAAAAGTAAAGAAAAAAAACAAAGAATATGGTGGCTGCGCTTGGACGTTTTGAAATCTTCGATTTTTTGCACTAAACTTTGACGAATTATTTTGTTCTACCGATTTCAAAAGTTGGCAACACCAAGTACACCAGTCGGTGGCCTATGTCCTTGAGATTTCAGAAAATTTGTGTGTTTTCAGAAAAACAAGATGGCGAACGCTGTGGCGGCCATTTTGTGAAGAAGTGGAATTTTTGACTTTTTTAAATCCATTTTTCGGGTAGTTGGCAACATCTGTCGGGTTAGAGTTTTAACAAACGGTTGTGTTTCGTTGAGAAGTGTTGCCTGGTTTGAATAAATTCCCCATTTTTAGGGTATTTTCCCAAATTTTCCCTAAAAACATGAAAAGTAGAAATAAAGACATGTTGAATGGAGACTTTGACTAGGTGGCAACATTGGGGTCCCTCGAATGACATTAGACGTTTTTGGTTCGTTTAAATTGGCAACCACAAAAAATATTGAATATTTAATTTTTTGGACTTTTTGACTTTGGCGAGTTCTTTTGTTCTACTAAACTCAAAAGTTGGCAACACCACTTACACCGGTTGGCAGCCTATATCCTTGAGATTTCAGGAAAATTATGACTTTTCAGAAAAACAAGATGGCAGAGAGTGTGGCGGCCATCTTGTAGAAATGACGAAAAATCTCAATTTTTTACACAATAAATCAGACAGGTGGCATCCCCCGACTGGATTGTGTTGTATGAACCGGTTGTTTATTTCGTTGAGGAGTGTTGCCTGGTGCAAAATTTTTCCCCATTTTTAGGGTATTTTCTCAGATTCGCCCTAAAAATATGAAAAGTAGAAATAATGATATTTTTAATGGAGACTTTGACCAGCCGGCAACATTGGGATCCCCCAAATGTTATTTGACCATTTTCATCACTTACAACTGGCAACCCCGAGAGCCATTGGGGCTTGAATTTTCAGGGTCAGACCCGACTTTGGCGAATTCTTTCGTTCTACCAAAGTCATCGGACATTCACCGTGTTTTTACAGACACGTAGCTTGTATCCTGGTTACTTTAGAAAAATTGTGACATTTTAAAAATTCAAGATGGCGGCCGTGCCATTTTCGGTTTTCGAAACCTTGTTCGAATACCACTCACTGACATTATTGTTCTCCCGGACGGTGGAGAGGGAGAGGGGTATATTTTGACAGATTCATTATCAAGTTACTCTCACGAGTAGGGAAAATGTTCCAAACCACTTTTTGCCCCCCTTCCCACCCCTCCCTATCGTATCTCGGAAACTAAGAGACCCGTGTTTTGTTTTTTTACTGATTTGTATAGAGGAGGCTCGGGGAAGTATAAAACATTTTTCAATGTTACCCCCCTTGCCCCCCTTCTCCCCCCCTTTAAGCGAATCTCGGAAGTTCAGAGAATTGAATTTTTTTTTTCAGATTCATATAAAGGAGCAATGCGTTAGTCAGAATCATTTTTCACAACACCCTCCTCTCCCCCCTTTACCTCTCCCACCCATCGTATCTCGGAAACTAGGACATGTAGCGGTTTTGTTTTTATTCCTACCTAGAACTATTGAAGGGCGTTGAAATTTTAACACTCTTCCCTCCCGTCCCAAAACTCCCCTAAAATTTGAAGGGCTGTAACTTCATAACGGTTAGAGATAGCCATTAGGTGCTTGAACAAATATTATAGTAGGCGTCGAAACTTGTCCGGTCTCCGGTGGTGGTACGGTAACGATAGCTTTCCGATGGTAGGTAGGTCCTGAATGGAGCGAACCTGCGAGACCGAGTGTTGCGAAGGGGGAGGTGACGAGCGAAGCGAGCCGGCGACCTCCGTTGCGTAGGTAACCAAGGTTGAGTGGGTGTAGCTTAACTCAGAGGTGACTATGTACATTCGGAAAAAATATTTTATAAAAAAAAGAAAGGGCTGTAACTTCATAACGGTTACAGATAGCCATTAGGTGTTTGGACAAATATAATAGTAAGTGTCAAAACCTGTCCGGTGGTGGTAGGGATAAGGTCAAGATAGCTTAGCTTATAGATCTGACTTTTTAATGAAGGTTGTAGATTGTTTTAGCGGATCTTAAGGGTTCTTAGACTGTTTCATACTGATTTATTGGTTCCCCATTTCTAGGGTACTTTCCCAGATTTTCCCCAAAAACATGAAAAGTAGAAATAACGATATTTTGAATGGCGACTGACTAGCCGGCAACACTGGGGTCCCTCCAATGACATTTGACCATTTTCATCACTTTAAACTGGCAACCCCGAGAGCCATAGATAGGGGCTTGAATTTTCAGGTCAGACCCGAATTTGGCGAGTTCTTTTGTTCTACGAAAGTCAAAAGTTGGCAACACCAAGTACACCGGTCGGTGGCCTGTATCCTTGAAATTTTCGGAAAAAAGATGGCCGACAGTGTGGCGGCCATCTTGTAAAAATGATGAAAACGCCCATTCTCGACACGATGCATGGCACAGCTGGCATCACCCGACTGGATTGTATGAACCGGTTGTGTACTTTGTCAAGTAGTGTTGCCTGATGCAAAAAAAATGCCCATCATTAGGGTATTTTCTCAGATTTTCCCCAAAAAATATGAAAAAAAGAAATAACGATATTTTTAATGGAAACTGACTAGCCGGCAACATTGGGGTCCCCCAAATGACATTTAATCATTTTCATCACTTTCAGCTGGCAACCCCGAGAGCCAGTGGGACTTGAATTTTCGGGTCAGACCCGACTTTGGCAAGTTCTTTTGTTCTACCAAAGTCAACGGACAGCCACCGTGTTTTTACAGACAGGTAGCTTGTATCCTGGTTACTTTAGAAAAATTGTGACATTTTAGAAATTCATATTTCATTTCATTCATTTATTTCATATTCGTATATTTTGACAGATTCATAATCAAGTAACTCTCACGAGTAGGGAAAATGTGCCAAACCACTTTTTGCCCCCCTTCCCACCCCTCCCTATCTTATCTCGGAAACTAAGAGACCCGTGTCTGATTTGTATAGAGGAGGCTCGAGGAACTATAAAACATTTTTCAGTGTTACCCCTCTTGCCCCCCTTCTACCCCGCTTTAGGCGGATCTCGGAAGTTCAGAGAAATGGAACATTTTCTTTTTCAGATTCATATAAAGGAGCAATGCGTTAGAAATAATTATTTTTCACAACATCCCCCTCTCCCCCCCTTCATCCCTCCCACCCATCGTATCTCAGAAACTAGGACATGTAGCGGTTTTGTTTTAATTCTTACCTAAAACTATTGAAAGGCGTTAAAATTTTACACTCTCCCCTCCCGTCCCCAACCTCCCCTGAAATTTGAAGGGCTGAAACTTCATAACGGTTAGAGATAGCCATTAGGTGCTTGAACAAATGTTATAGTAGGCGTCAAAACCTCTCCGGTGGTGGTACCGGTAAAGCGAAGGGAGGAGCGAGCGAGCGTAGCGAGCCGGCGACCCCCGTAGCGTAGGGATAAGGTCACGATAGCTTTCCGGTGGTAGGTAGGTCCTGAGGGGAGCGAAGGGGGGAGGTGGTGAGCGAAGCGAGCCGGCGACCTCCGCAGTCGTTATGCTACGGAGGTCGCCGGCTCGCTTCACTCGCCACCTGTTTTTTTCACGCGGCCTTTGGTTAAGTGAGAGAAGCGTAACTCAGAGATGATTATGTACATACGGAAAAAATATTTTGAATTCTAATTTTAAATTTTGCGCCACGCCAAAACGCTCCGCAACTAACTATATAAGTCCTACGCATGCATACGCATTCGCATAGATTCTGACCTAAAACTATGGAGGGGCATTGAAATTTTGAATACCCTACCCTCCCGTCC
Source organism: Xestia xanthographa (assembly GCA_905147715.2). NCBI lineage: Eukaryota > Metazoa > Arthropoda > Insecta > Lepidoptera > Noctuidae > Xestia > Xestia xanthographa. The sequence continues at coordinate 20,563,862 of LR990666.1, read as the reverse complement.
CCAACCTCCCCTGAAATTGAAAGGGCTGTAAGTTTATTATGGTTAGAGATAGACATTAGGTGTTGGAACAAATATAATAGCAGGCGTCGAAACCTGTCTGGTGGTGGCAGAGATAAGTTTACGATAGCTTTCCGGTGGTAGGTACAATAAGCAAACTTTAGGGTAATGTTTTTTTTAATGGGAAAATGTCTAAGTTTTTAAATAAGGTTTTAGATTGTATAAGGGGATCCTAAGAGTTCTTAGACTGCTTCATAATAATTTAGGGGTTCCTTAGGGCTTAAGGTTTAGGGTTTTTGTTCAGCTGTAAAAGTAAAGGTTTTCAAAATGTTTAAAAGTTTAATAATTTTTTGTAAAAGCTTTAAACGGAGTAAGCTAACGGATTTTCCAATTCATTTAAGGATTACTATGGATTCTCAAAATTTTATAAGGGTAAGGAATACTTCTCAATAACACGAAACCGAACCGAACCGAATAGATTGATATGTATGTTACGGGCAACGTGAGTAACTGGGCATCATTAATTAGGACCGGCCATTATTGATAATGCCCGACGGCCCGAGGTCTATGTTATAAGTCAGGGTTTGAGATAGCATCATTGTTTTCTTTAATACTTGCCCTGCATAGGTCGACCACCATGATTGATCCGAATTAGTATTACAACTTTATGTCCCAGAAGTCCGAATTTGGGACATGAGGAGCGTAGGCCGAAGGCCGGCGAGCTCCGACGACATGGCTGACGGGAGATAGGGCGGCAGCTTTTTTTTTTAGACCGCCCGATCCGACCATCTGTTTAGTGTAATTTCTATTTTTACATGATGACGGTGTTTGATAAGTTCTATTTTTATCAAAATAAAAGTAGGTAACTATTGATGTTATTACATTTTTAACTGTTTATTTTTTAACTACTACGTTTAATAGTTTATTTTTTGTTAACTTTTCATGAAAATTTTGTAAGTTTAATTTAATTTAATAAACAAAAAGACGAGAAGTTCACCTATTTTATTACTTTGCCCAAGATAGGGTGGGCATTATTCATAATGGCCGGGAAAAGTGATTAATCATGCTGTTTTAATCACATTGCCCAATTGAGTCGGGCATTATGAATACAGACCGGCCATTATTAATAGTGCCCGGACTTATCAAATTGAATGTGACACATATACAGCTTAATCAAGTGGAAACCTTTCGGGTCCCTTTTAGCTTTATTTGGCATTTCACTAGATTTTGAAAAGTGAAAGACTCTTTTAGGGTTATGTTTGACATTTGTACTAAATTTAGGGGTTTTAAAAGTGAAAAATCTACCAGCACAAGCACGCGAGGTGCTTGCACCTCGCGCAACACGCAAATACTAGTTATACTATATAAAGCTCGATTACCACTCACTGACTGACTGACTGACTCACTGACATAATTGTTCTCCCAGATGGTGGATGGGGAGGTGGGTATATTTTGACCGATTCGTAAACAACTAACTCTAAATAGTCTGGGAAAAGTGCCAAACCTCCCCTTTTCGCCCCCCTTCTCACCCCCCCCTATTGTATCTCGGAAACCAAGGGATTTGGAACGTTTTTTTTTTTCAGATTCGTATAGAGGAGGCTCGGAAAAGTAAAAAACAGTTTTCAAAAGTTGACCCACTTGTCCCCCTTCTCCCCCCTTTAGGCAGATCTCGGAAGTTGAGAGACTTGGAACATTTTGTTTTTCAGATTCGTAAGCCTAGAGTTAGTCAAAATCATTTTTCAAAACTCCCCACTCTCCCCCCCTTCGCCCCTCCCCCCATCGTATCTCGGAAACTAGGACCCGTAGCGGCTTTTTGATTGTTACTATAAATTATTATTGAGGTGCGTTTAAATTTGTATATGGAGGGTGTCTTCCCCTCCCCAACCTCCCCTAAAAATAAAAGGGCTATAACTTCGTAACGGTCAGAGACAGCCATTATGTGTTTGAACAAATATTATAGTAGGCGTCGAAACCTGTCTGGTGGTAGTTAGGTTCTGAGTGGAGTGAACCTGCGAGACCGAGTGGAGCGAAGGGGGGAGGTGGCGAGCGAAGCGAGCCGGCGACCTCCGCAGCGTAACGAAGGTTGAGTGGGTGAAGCGTAACTCAGGGCGACGACAAGCAAACTTTAGAGTAGTGTTTTTTTTTTAATGGGTCTGAGTTTTTAAATAAGGTTTTTTACTTTAATCTTATTTGGTTTTTAAAGGTAATATTTTTTTATTGGTTTTTAGAATGTTTTAGGGGTTCTTAAGGGTTTTCATACTGATTTAGGGGTAGTTGTAACGGTTTCAATTATTTTAAGGATTCCTATGGATTCTCAAAATTTTATGATGGTAAGGAATACTTCTCAAGAACACGACAACACGCGAGCTGCGCGCAGCTCGCGCACCCACGCAAATACTAGTTATACTATATAAAGCTCGATTACCACTGACTGACTGACTCACTCACTGACAGAATTGTTCTCCCAGATGGTGGATGGGGAGGTGGGTATATTTTGACAGATTCGTAAACAAGTGACTCTCGCGAGTATGGGAAAAGTGCCAAACCTCCCCTTTTCGCCCCCCTTCTCACCTCTTCCTATCGTATCTCGGAAACCAAGGGATTTGGAACGTTTTTTTTTTCAGATTCATATAGAGGAGGCTCGGAAAAGAAAAAACGAGTTTTCAAAATTGCCCCCCTTGCCCCCCTTTTCACCCCTTTTAGGCAGATCTCGAAAGTTAAGAGACTTGGAACATTTTTTATTTCAGATTCGTATAGAGGAGGCTCAGGAAAGTAAAAACCAGTTTTCAAAGTTGCCCCCTTTGCCCCCCTTTTCACCCCCTTAAGGTGGATCTCGGAAGTAAAGAGACTTGAAACATTTTTTTTTTCAGATTCGTATAAAGAAAACTTGGGAAAGTAAAAACCAGTTTTCAAAGTTGCCCCCCTTGTCCCCCTTTTCACCCCATTTAGGCGGATCTCAGAGTTTATGAGACTTGGAACATTTTTTTTTTCAGATTCGTATAGAGGAGGCTCGGGAAAGTAAAAACCAGTTTTCAAAGTTGCCCCCCTTGCCCCTCTTTTCACCCCCTTAAGGCGGATCTCGGAAGTTAAGAGACTTGGAACATTTTGTTTTACGGATTCGTATAGAGGAGACTCGGGAAAGTAAAAACCAGTTTTCAAAGTTGCCCCCCTTGCCCCCCTTTTCACCCCCTTAAGGCAGATCTCGGAAGTTAAGAGATTTGGAACTTTTTTTTTTCAGATTCGTATAGAAGAGGCTTGGAAAAGTAAGAAGCAGTTTTCAAAATCGACCCCTTTTTCCCCCTTCTTCCCCCTTTAGGCGGATCTCGGAAGTTGAGAGACTTGGAACATTTTTCAGATTCGTAAGAAGGGGCCTAGAGTTAGTCAAAATCATTTTTCAAAACTCCCCACTCTCCCCCCCTTCACCCCCACTTCACCCCTTTTTTTACTACTGAAAAATCTTTTGATTCTTACCTAAAACTATTGAGGGGCGTTGAAATTTGTATACGGAGGGTATCCTCTCCTCCCCAACCTCCCCTAAAAATAAAAGGGCTATAACTTCGTAACGGTCAGAGATAGCCATTATGTATATGCCGCAGCGTAACGAAGGTTGAGTGGGTGAAGCGTAACTCAGGGTGACGACAAGCAAACTTTAGGGTAGTGTTTTTTAAATGGGTCTCAGTTTTTAAGTAAGTTTTTTTACTTTTATATTATTAGGTTTTTTTTAAAAAAATAATTTTATAATGTTTTAGGTTCTTAAGGGTTTTCATACTGATATAGGGGTAGTTGTAACAGATATTCCAATTATTTTAAGGATTCCTATAGATTCTCAAAATTTTATGATGGTAAGGAATACTTCTCAAGAACACGACAACACGCGAGCTGCGCGCAGCTCGCGCACCCACGCAAATACTAGTATATATATATAGTTCATTCCTTGTAGATTGTAATCTATAAGAAAAAAAACCTATGAGAATTCCATCAATTGAAAATGAAGTGGTAAACTCAATATAATACGTTCACTTAAGGAAAATTTTCAGAAATCAGAAATGAAGACATCCGCAAAAGAACCAAGGTAACCGACGTAGCCCGAAGAATTGCCAAACTTTAGTGGCAGTGGGCAGGGCACATTAGTCGCAGAACGGATGGCCGATGGAGCCGAAAATTTTTGGAGTGGCGACCGCGAACCGGAAGACGTTGCGTTGGAAGGCCTTCCACTAGGTGAAACGATGACCTGGTGAAGGCTGCGGGAATCCGCTGGATGTGAGTCGCACGGGACCGGTCAATGTGGTGACACTTGGGGGAGGCCTATGTCCAGCAGTGGACGTCTTTCGGCTGAAATGATGATGATGATGAATGATGGAAAATTTTACTTTGGCATTGTACGGAACACTTGGCCGGTTTATTAGTCATCATTCGTATTATAAATAGGTACGATGCAAATCTGGTTGACTATCAAAGATAATATTGTGACAAACAGGAAAAATAAAGTTTTTAATATAACAAAATTATTTCATTAGTATAGTCGCGTTAGGTTTCAACTATTTGTAACTTCGTCGTTTCGGAAAATATCCTAATTAAAACTTTCAACGTATGATAGTTCACAAACAGAACCAAGATAATTAAGATGTATAATAATTTAACGTGTGTTGGAACTGACTATGACTTGCTACTAGAAACTAGTTTTTGGATATCCTGGATGTCTTACACTCAACAATTATACGAAGAATTAGAGTTTTCAACGCACTACATCATGTTTGGACTGACCCTAGCTACGCTGACCTATGGACTGATATCATGGTACGTGCTAAAAAACTTTCGAAATTATAGGAATTTCGTGTGTCTCAACGCAATTTTGAGTAATCTTTGTCTCTTCGATGGTGCATATTACATACTATTATACGTCGGAAGAAAAATATGATCCTCAGCTATTAGAAATTGAAGATGAAATAAGAATAGATGAATGTTGGTTTTATATTATTACTATGTCGGGGTTTGTCAGGAATTTATTTCGCTAAGTTCGAGCTTATGTGGGCAGAACACGGGTTTCGTGCTATGAAAACACATTGGATGCGAAACACTATTTTATTTCACATTGCTCGGTTCGGGTAGGTTGTTTCCATGGAGAAGAACCGGCAAGAAACTCCATGGTTACTCTTTTCAAACAGATACACTGAGTCTAACAAATAACTTGACATTACACTTTCACACATTAACACTAGGCACAATGAATCGTGTACAGTTTCAAGACGTCTTCACTCCGCTGCGGTCAGACACAGCCTGTCTGCCTCGCCGCGAGGTATCAACATCAGGACTCTGTAAAAGCCGCCATGGTGGGGAGTAGCTCGCGTGATGTCACCACTGGCGCGCTTTCGATTCATTCACCCGTCCGTACTCATGACCGGATCCGACACGGCCATCCTGCTTGCACACGTCCTCGTGTGATGTTTACCCTGCAAGCAAAAAGTCCACGACAGAAATTTGTTCCACTCGGTCACTCCTGACCAAACTCATAACATCACATCTGTAATCCCCAAAGGGTTTAACAGAGGTGTACTTAATAGTACACTTACAGTTCGCTAGTTATCTCCAAGCCCCATGTAATAGGGGCGAGCCTATTGACATCAACCGGCGCAAATCCAGACACCGTGGCCGTTACTGAGAAATTTCGGATGGAAAAACTCAATAACACTTTGCCCTACCTGGGAATCGAACCCAGGACCTCATGCTCAGCAGTCACGCTTGCCATCACTATACCAACGAGGCAGTTGATTAAATCAAACACGGTTAATTTGGAATAATCGAAAATGGGTCAACCCTTAGGCCATGTAACAGTCGTTCGAATCAACTTTTAGAACTCTACAGCATTAAAAACTACCAAGCTTACAGAAACCCTCGAGTAAAACCTCTAACGCTACGGCTCTCCAGCCGACCAGCAATCGCATTGCTTTCACATCCATTAAATGGATCTGCCATGTGCATCACCCAGTGACTACACAAATTAAATAAAACACAAAAAATACGTAAAATAATATGAACGCGCCGTCACGGCCGTCCTGCGCCTTCACACGTCCTCGTGTGTCTCGTCATCGGAATTATCTGTAAAGAGCAAAATTACGGTAAGTAGTACACTCAAGCTCGGCCATTCTGGCCCTATTCTTTCTTTAATCAACATCACCCAAAATGGTTGTCATTCAGACATATCTAATTATCTCATAGAGGGATAGTAATATCAATGGGTTAACACAAACATTTTGTCACACATACGGTTCGTCACACAGACTGATTGTCACACACACAAACTGATTGTCACACAGACTGATTGTCACACAGACTGATTGTCACACAGACTGATTGTCACACAGACTGATTGTCACACAGACTGATTGTCACACAGACTGATTGTCACACAGACTGATTGTCACACAGACTGATTGTCACACAGACAATTTGTCACATGATAGGTTAACACTGCTATATCTACTTACTTTTGCCGTCATCGGCACTTCCAGGTACTTCCAAATTAGCATTCAATTCCAACGGAACATAGCAATCTGGCATAGCACGTACACGGTCGTGAGCATATTCACACTGGCAATTACAATTTAATAATTGCAAAGTGTATCTGATGTCAGAATAATAAACTCGTCGGAAAATTAGACTCTACACGTCACTCTACACGTCACTCTACATGTCACTCTACATGTCACTCGACATGTCACTCGACATGTCACTCTACATGTCACTCTACATGTCACTCTACATGTCACTCTACATGTCACTACGCGTCACTACGCGTCACTACGCGTCACTACGCGTCACTACGCGTCACTACGCGTCACTACGCGTCACTACGCGTCACTACGCGTCACTACGCGTCACTACGCGTCACTACGCGTGTCTCTACGCGTGTCTCTGCGCGTGTCTCTACGCGTGTCTCTGCGCGTGTCTCTGCGCGTGTCTCTGCGCGTGTCTCTGCGCGTGTCTCTACGCGTGTCTCTACGCGTGTCTCTACACGTGTCTCTACACGTGTCTCTACACGTGTCTCTACACGTGTCTCTACACGTGTCTCTACACGTGTCTCTACACCTGACTCTACACGTGACTCTACACGTGACTACACTCAATTGCCAGTCCATCGGCAAGTCACAACGTAAAATGTGAACCCATCGTCAGAAGCTAACCATCTCAGCCGCGTAAGTGCTACTCCTCGCAAAGAGTATACTGCACAGAAAAAGCAGTCAACGTGCACCTCTTACATGCTCCGGCGCTTCTGATGCGGCCACAACAATACCCAGTCCATCGGGTATGCTTTCAGTCCATCGAAAGCATTGTAGTTGTAAACAGTGGATCCATTAAAATCAAAACAATTAAAATCATCATAGTTAGTTTAGTTTAGAAAATGAGATTATAAGAAAACTCTTACTATGCTGGGTACTCAAAATGTTAAGTGGACTACTTGATATTTAACTAGTCTCGTCAGCGTTATCATTTTCGTCATGGCTAGTCTCGTCATTGTCACCTACGAGCATGTCAACGTCAGTTATTTTTCGCAGTCTGTCATAATTGGAACTTTCAACTATATTGCGCGATGCCTGCTCTCTCATTGCAAAAGGTCCGATCAACATTGGAAAAAGTCCGATCAACATTGGAAAAGGTCCGATCAAAAAGTTACAACACAGGAATTCTAACAATTCTGTTACTTTTACCATAATTCTTAGGCAATGCAAACTCAACTCATAAAACTGTCATAAGCGCTCTGTGCACCAACACAGACAGAAATCGCACCAACGATTTCCTACAGACCCATCGCCACATGTTACTCATGAGGTGCGGTCCAACAGACCCATCACCACGTGTTACTCACGAGGTGCGGTCTAACTCATAACAGACCCATCACCATCATGTTACTCATGAGGTGCGGTCCAACAGATAACAGACCCATCGCCATCATGTTACTCATGAGGTGCGGTCTACCTGACCCATCGCCACATGTCACTCATGTGGTGCGGTCTAAAGTTTCGAGTATGAGTGTACAAGCCTTTCTTAATCAGATTTGGTCTCACTACCACTGTCATCAACTATGACATCTAATTCTCGAGGAACTTTGTGATCGGGGATCTTTCTAACACAGGCTAAAATCTTCGAATTACCATTTACCGAACCTTGAACTACACCAGTTATAGCAACGACAGGATAAATATGCTCACTCTTAGACAGATTAAACAGAATTGGCACTCTGCTCCAGAGTCATAACAAAATGAAAACGACTCACCAAAGTACTTTCATGTTCCGGCTCGATGATGCAAAGGTCGACTCACTTCTCGACCAGTACAGCAGCACTGGACCAGCGCTGGCCTGCTGCGCAGCGACTGGCGATGTGGCCCGGCGTGCCACACTTGAAGCACATCAGTGAGCTGCTGCTGGCCTACGGTCACCGCCCAACGCCTGTAGCAGTCGGCACAGGCAACGGCTTCTTGACGGCGGTCGTCTTCGTTCGAAAATCCGCTTGTTTGTCCTTGTTTGCCGCATGCGCGACACTTGATTGGTAGTTACGATGAAAATTTCTAACGTATCTTGTAACCGGCGTCAGTGCGCATATTTTTCTTTTGTTTGTTACTACTCACGTAAATGACGTACAACGTACACGAATTTGGCACTGAACAATTCTTTACACTGGTTTCACGACATACCACAACACTATCTTGCTATTCACTGGTTAGGTTTTAAGAATTTGTAAACGATACAAAGTCTAAACGATACAAAGTCTTTGTTTTGCGTTTCAAAAAGTAACCGTCACTGATTGTCATTGTTTTTCACATGGTAAATATCACTTGTTTACAGTCTGTTTTATTTCGGCGCTGTTGCAAGCACCATGATTACGGATAAACTAAAGTTATTGCGGGTGGGTGTTTATTAGCACACTAATCGGTCTACCTTCTTTCTTGTCCGTTTTTTTCGCGAACTTTTTCGGCACTTTTTCGGTTTTTACACAGTTGACACTGATTGTTATCAACACTGTCCCCGTTTATGATTTCATTAGCACGATTTAATCCCAATTCTGATGTCGGGGTTTGTCAGGAATTTATTTCGCTAAGTTCGAGCTTATATGGGCAGAACACGGGTTTCGTGCTATGAAAACACATTGGATGCGAAACACTATTTTATTTCACATTGCTCGGTTCGGGTAGGTTGTTTCCATGGAGAAGAACCGGCAAGAAACTCCATGGTTACTCTTTTCAAACAGATACACTGAGTCTAACAAATAACTTGACATTACACTTTCACACATTAACACTAGGCACAATGAATCGTGTACAGTTTCAAGACGTCTTCACTCCGCTGCGGTCAGACACAGCCTGTCTGCCTCGCCGCGAGGTATCAACATCAGGACTCTGTAAAAGCCGCCATGGTGGGGAGTAGCTCGCGTGATGTCACCACTGGCGCGCTTTCGATTCATTCACCCGTCCGTACTCATGACCGGATCCGACAACTATATATTTGTTAATGTACTTAGCAACGGCCAAACACCTTTGGTTAATAGTCATATGTCACATGTTTTACTTAGACATTGTTAAAGTTTTCAATGTTCATATCCGATGGAAATATGTAAAAAGTAGCCTGTTTGGTTGGGGTGCGTCAGTAATAATAACGCTTATTATTTTTTTTTTACTACTGGTTATTTTTTTGAATCTGATCTAAATCCTGACGCGGCCGATGTAGGATTTATAATTTTTATTTCAACTGTGACATTAAATTGCTTGCTTTTCTTACGAATTGTATACGCACTCTGTCGTAGTTCGCACGTGAGCGCACATACGGCTAAAAACAAATGGCGTCGCTTGTTCATCGCCAGTTTGATGTTTATATTAAGTGACGTCTTATTGTTGTCTTTTTATGTTATTTCGTTAATGGATGACGAAAACAAAGCAAGACTTACCTACGAAGTAGGTAAGTCTTGTTGGGAAGTCTCTGATTTTTCGGATGATATTCTAAATCCAATTTGTGAAAGAAAAATCATACATAATCTACAGGTATTAACATACACCTTAAACCCATTCATTGGACGTCTATCTAGTTGTAGTAAAGAGAAATCGACAGTTGTGGTAGAAATTTTATGTCAATAAATTTAATCGCGAGCCGTTACCAGCAAGAGACACGGATCGCGATATCAATATGCAAGAAAGAGTTACTCGTGACTCTGGTGATGTCCAACCTGCATTATATCGGTCCGTTGATGTATAAAATATTGCATTGTAATTATGTTCGTATAAAATGTAATGGGTGTTATAATGTCTTTAACGAAGCCGAAAGGAACTTGTTGTCCCAGTCATTTTGATATTTTTTTTGTTCTGTACCATACTTGGGAACCCTTTAGTTACGGAGATATTGTGGGTTCAAGTTCCAAAATCTTTGCTAGTTTTTAATGTTTTGTTTTGCAGACCCCAACATAATTAGGAAAAGGTTTGGCAGATGATAATGATATTGAGCCCTCTGTGTTAGCTCTGTAGCCCTCTGAGTTTTCAATCCAAATGAAAGTCGTTACTCAGCAATAATGTGTAAGTACTATATTATACGTATTTTTACTTAGTTTGATGTAAAGAATGCTGTAGGACTTCGTGAAGGGTTATTTAACAATTACACAACATCAGTGTAGTAGGTAGATACTTGTTATATTGTTTGATGTTATTTAATATATTTTTTGCTGCATTGTTTCCTATTATGATGTCAATTGTCTGAAGATGACTGAGGTAAATAAAATAAGTGCTTTTTATGTTTTTATGTTATTAGGTTAGAATAAGTATAGAAAATAATAGACGACCCGAATGGCGCAGCGGTAGTGAGGCTGCCTTACGTTCTTAGGGTCCCGGGTTCGAATCCCGGTCGGAGCAAATGTTTGTGTGATGAGCATGGCCATTTGTGTCCGAGTCATGGATGTTTATATGTATAATAAGTATGTATTTACAAACAAAAAGTATCTATGTAGTATATCAACTATCTGGTGTCCACGACACAAGCCTCGTTGCTTAGTGTGGCACTAGGTGGCGCTGTGTGTAATGTCCAGCAATATATTTATTTATAATAAGAGTATTGTTATGCTCTTATTTTCAATTGCAAATTATTTATTTATTTTTTTATATATATTTTTTATTATTTGCAAGCCAGTCTATGGCCAGACATGTAAATCAAAAGCATATTTTAAAGACTTTGTATTGTATCTTGTGTCAGCAGTCCAAATACTTTTATTAAACGTGTTTACTTCTGAATGTTTTTATTTAAAATGAAACCGGGCCTCAGTTGATGGCAAACCACCTTTTTAATGAAAGTTAGTGATTCATAACTTTCAATAGCTTGGGTTACAGTTCTGATGACATTTATTAACATAAAATCACGCTTGAAAAGTGGTATCGTATTACCCAGTACTAACTGGTTTGTGGAGGTCAGGTAGGCAGTCGCTCTATGTAAAAAACTGGTATTCAGCTGCATCCGATTAGACTGGAAGCTGACTCCAACATAGCTGGGAAAAGGCTAGGCAGGTGATGATTAGCATCACGCCTGTAATCCAAGAACGGTTAGACAAAGGTGTACTTAATGATAAAACTGGCATTTTGCCAGTTGTATTTGGAGTCCCATGTAATAGGGGACACTCCTAGTGCCAACAACCAGGCACAAATTAAGACTCCGTGGCTGCTACTGAGAAATTCTGGATGGAAAAAATCAATTACACTTTGCCCGACTTGGGAATCGAATCCAGGACTTTGTGCTCAGCTTGCAACGACTAGACCTACGAGGTGACTTTCTGATCTCGAATGGAAAATAATTGGTAAATCTACTGTCAAAACTAATGTTAGCTGTCTGGAAGATTGAACGAAACAATGTCAGCCAAATAATTACTCCTTTTTTGTCGTATTTATAATTTGTATGGTATAAATAATAATAATAAATAAACATTTTATTTCTCTTCCAAAAGGCGCCATAAAGATATGTATTTCAAATCTACATCAGATAAATCCTTTGTGGAAGACTGGTATCTGCACTAGGAAAACCCTGTCACACAGATTACCAGGCCCCAAAAACAGTGTTTTAGTATTAAATCTTATGATAACAAAGAACAATGGCAGCCACCCTTATATTAATTTAGCTGAAATTAAATTATTGCGTCTTTGCCCTTATGTTCCCGGCCGTGCCTCGTGAGGCACGGTGCATTGTTATTTTATATATATTGTGTATGTAATTGCGGGTATTGAAGTGCTACATAAAAAAAATATTGTATAACTCGGGGTCAACTTCTGAACTAGTTCGTGCAAGAATTTTTGTCCGAGAAGGCCGAGAAAAATACAAATTCAGTCATGAACGTTTGTAGGTTATGTCTATGGTAATTCCAATTCGAAGAAGATAAGGCGCAAACTCACCGCGATGCATGCTGTGCGGGCACGCGGCGCTTTTTATCTACGTGGATTCATTGTTTCACTTTTTTTCAACACAATGTGCAAGCGTCTGTGACATGTATAAAACTAACAACCAGCCAACATGGCAAAAAGACTATCATCCCAAATCTAAAAAAAAATAACTTTGTTTGACAACTGTTGTCAAACCAAGTTATTTTTTTTCGATTTGGGATAATAGTCTTTTTGTCCGTCATTAATTGAAAGTAATTCATTTATTTTTACCTCCCTTTAGGGAACATTTCTACTTAGAAATAAACAGTATTGTTAATTCACTTACTCCGTTTGATTACAATAACAAACTAAAACTGATTATAATACAATAAGGCTGCACTTACTGTCACTTGGCAGAATTAATATAAAATGGCAACACTAAACCCAATGAAAAAATCAAATAACTTATCAATTATCATATCTTTTTATCCGGCTTTAACTAATTAATGTGAAACTTTGAAAAAAACGTAGAAAATAATGGAACTGCCTTCGTATTTAAGTCACTTTTAGACGCTCAAATAAAATTCAGCTAAGACCTCGCCATTGTTCTTTTTGTAGCCTTCGGTAGAAGAACATAGTTGACAAACAAAGGAAAAAACAAATTTACAAAATTAAAATTATTATTTATAGAGAACTAGTAAAGTATATTAAAGTGTAGTGTGGTGTGGTGTAGAGTGGTGTGGTAAGATGTGGTGTGGTGTGGTAAGATGTGGTGTGGTGTGATGTTATGTGAAATGGACCACTCCATTTCACATAACATCACAATCAACATTGTCCGAGAAGGCCGAGAAAAATACAAATTCAGTCATGAACGTTTGTAGGTTGTCTATGGTAATTCCAATTCGAAGAAGATAAGGCGCAAACTCACCGCGATGCATGCTGTGCGGCGCATTTTATCTACGTGGATTCATGGTTTCACTTTTTTTCAACACAATGTGCAAGCGTCTGTGACATGTATAAAACTAACAACCAGCCAACATGGCAAAAAGACTATCATCGCAAATCTAAAAAAAAATAACTTTGTTTGACAACTGTTGTTTTTTTTTTTTTCCAAGTTATTTTTTTTCGATTTGGGATAATAGTCTTTTTGTCCGTCATTAATTGAAAGTAATTCATTTATTTTTACCTCCCTTTAGGGAACATTTCTACTTAGAAATAAACAGTATTGTTAATTCATTTACTCCGTTTGATTACAATAACAAACTAAAACTGATTATAATACAATAAGGCTGCACTTACTGTCACTTGGCAGAATTAATATAAAATGGCAACACTAAACCCAATGAAAAAATCAAGGCTGCACTTACTGTCACTTGGCAGAATAAATATAAAATGGCAACACTAAACCCAATGAAAAAATCAAATAACTTATCAATTATCATATCTTTTTATCCGGCTTTAACTAATTAATGTGAAACTTTGAAAAAAACGTAGAAAAATAATGGAACTGCCTTCGTATTTAAGTCACTTTTAGACGCTCAAATAAAATTCAGCTAAGACCTCGCCATTGTTCTTTTTGTAGCCTTCGGTAGAAGAACATAGTTGACAAACAAAGGAAAAAACAAATTTACAAAATTAAAATTATTATTTATAGAGAACTAGTAAAGTATATTAAAGTGTAGTGTGGTGTGGTGTAGAGTGGTGTGGTAAGATGTGGTGTGGTGTGATGTTATGTGAAATGGAGTGGTGTGGTGTGGTGTGATGTGACATAATATGATAGTGTACATGTGTGTTCGTGTGTGTGTGTATATTTTATTCATCAATCTATCTATAAACAAAATATTGATATAAGAGTTACCTTAATACGGGAACGGAACGGGGTAACGGAATGAGGTAGGCATAAGGTGAATTTTTAAGTGAAAAAAGAGAAAAAAAGAGTCTCGAGCTCGATTTTGGTAAAAACTAAAACCACATCATTGAATTTTTGAATAAAACCGGCTAAGTGCGAGTCGGTCTTGCGCATGAAGGGTACCGTACCATCGTAGTCGGGAGCCCTTATTTTTAATTTTTGTTATTACAGCGGCAAAGTAAATAGTACACATCTTCATCAGCCTATTAATGTTCCCACTGCTGGGACACAGGCCTCCTCTCTATGAGAGGGAATGGGCTATAATCCACCACGCGGGCCCAGTGCGGGTTGAGAGCAGCGGTGGCCCAGTGGTGGCGGCCCCGACTTATACGAACAGTAAGTCGTGGGGTCGAACCCAGACAGGCGTATTACTTTGTGTAATTTATTTCATCACCACTGCTCTCAAAACGGTGAAGGAAAACATCGTGAGGAAACCCGCATGTCCTAGAACCAAAAAATTCGAAGACATGTGACATCTACCAATACTCCAATAGTACACATTCTGTGAAAATGTCAACTGTCTACCTATTATGGATCATGAGATACAGCCCGCTTACAGACAGACAGATGGACGGACGGACACTTAGTAATAAGGTCTCGTTAGTTACCCTTCGGGTACGGAACCCGAAAAATCAATATTCTTAGCTGGGAATCGAACCCGTTGATTCCGAAAAAAAAAAGCATACACCATTGACACCATTTGATAGCGTCGCTATTAAGGATCAAATTCTGGGTCTTGTGACTGGGACTGTAGCTACATTTAATGTTCATCTTTGTTTCGACAGTTCAAAAGTGCCTGTAACTGGCCTACTTGTGATAAATGCTTTGATATTGATTTTGATATGGAAAAGTAAAGGAAGTTGATCTTTAGTAGATCTAACCTCTAGAGCCGTGAAAGATGTTTGTCAAGGCTCTTGTCTATCAGCTCAATGGCTGTAGAGAAATGAGAGCCTACTTCGTATATTTTGTTAAGTATCTTATTACACACTAGCGGACGTCCCGTGGTTTCACCCGCGTAGTTCCCGTTCCCGTGGGAGTACGGGGATAAAATATAGCCTATACGGATTCGAAAGAATCCCTCTAAGTAATGGTAAAAGAAATTTTGAAATCGGTCCAGTAGTTTTTGAGCCTATTCAATACAAACATACAAAAATACAAAGGTTTCCTCTTTATAATATTAAGTATAGATATTGACGTGTTAAGAAAATAAATAAAGAATTAAGAAATGAAATGAAATGATGTTTATTTTGTAAGTAGGATTGTACAAACACTTTTGCACGTCACTTTTTAAAAACTAGATGGGGCCGGTGTTTCGTACCTGACTACTCTGAGAAGAAATAGCCAAAACAAACTCAGAGGTCATAGTCTCTTTTGAAGTCCAGACATAATCTTGCTCAATTCACATGAGGACTATGCAGATTAGTCTCTGAGATGGTCTTTTAAAAATAGAACGACATAGACTTAAGTGGACCTGTCCAGTCAGTGTAAGCATTTATCAGTTATCGTGTAGCTCGACTTATAACTCAAGAAGCTCAACGAAACGACGAACAATACCAAAGAAAGGACATTTAGGAAGGTCGCGCATACCCATCTTCAGAAGTATTTCCCATAATTTGGACCAGATGACAGTGTCAAATGCTTTGCTGAAGTCAATAAAACAGATATAAAGCGCACTATTGAACTCTCTGGCTTTCTCAATGATTTGTCTGAGGATAAGTATTTGTTCACGAGTGTCGCGACCTTTGACAAAATCCGCCTGTTCCGGACTTATTTCCCTACCTTAGTAAGCTTGAAGCCTGATGTTTATTATATGCAGTATAATTTTACCGCTGTGTGACATTACGAAAGTAAGACGATAGTTACTGCATTTCTTAGTGGATCTCTTTTTGTGGAGAGGTATAAACAACGATCTAGCCCATTCTGTCGGCCATTCTCCAGTATCGCAGATCTTGGAGCATATGCAGGGCATTATATCTACACCAATATCTCCCATCGCTTTAATGACCTCTATGGATTGAATAATAGCATCTGCTGATTCTAAAATTATAATTAAAATAATAATAAAATAATTTGCTATAATAATATAAAGTATAAAACACCTCTTAACAAAAATGAAAAGCACTTATTCTCCTCATCACTGCGATTATTTTTTTGTTCAACACCATACCTGGGAACCATCTAGTTACGGAGATATTGGGGGTCAAAGTTCCAACTTTTTGACAACTTTTTTTTTAAATACAAGTTTTAATGTAAGATTTTTACTTTAAACACCTCCACGAGCCCCGTACTATTCAATCCATCCATCAGCACAATATTTTGAGTGCGTTACATTGAGTTCTACCACAAAACATGATTTTTCACCCCAAAAAAAAGTCGTTTCCCAGCAATATTTTTTGCGTAAAGTTACTTAGTTTGATGTACAGAATGCTTGGTTGACGGCTTCGGGATGACTCAAAAAAAAAAAAAAAACTCAAAGCATTTATTTCAATTAGACCATTACGGCACTTTTGAAAGTCAAAAGTACAAAAAAGAAAATCAAAGCTACAGTCCCACTCACAAGGCATAATAACTTGAGAAAGTACTGTAGTTGCCCATTCCCTAGCGTAGATCTCTATGGAGAAGAACGGGCAAGAAACTCCATGGACACTCTTTTAAAATCAAAATATTGTTACAAAATCTTGGTTACATCATTAATTTTGAGATTATACATGTATGTGAGAACGATGTAGAAAGACGTGCACACTAAGAGCATCCAGAGTAAAAGATTAGATCAAAAATTTATGAATAAAGTAATTAAAATGAACCTTGGCAGCTAAGAGATGACCAGTCCCAACTGACAGCGCCCGTTCACAGACATGACGCATGTACCGGTGCCAATCAACTCAACCATATTGAAGGGAACTAAATGACCCGACACACCCGCCACTATCAGCGAGACATCTAAGTGAGCATGACATTCTTTCAGCTACCAAGGCATATTCAAGTCAATGAAAGATAAATAAATGTAAATGGTGGCTGAACAGTACAAAGTACTCACACATGTGCTATGCAATTATATAATACTAAGAACTGGAATCTATACAATGCAAGTATATTTTGACAATCTTCTGCAGCTTCCACAATACATTAACATGGGAATCAATTCTTCATCTTCTTCTTACGTGATGATGGACTCAAATAATGCCCGACCAGTACAAACAATTAGTTTGCCCCCCCCCCCCACCTATGGTTGTGGAGCAGGACCAGAATTTAGCCAAGCATTTTTATCATCAATGTAATCCCCCAACTTATAATATGCTTGCCTACATAGTGTGCGTTTTATACAAGATTTAAAATTCGTCTCATTCAGTTGAAGAATGTGGGGAGGTATTTTATTGTAACATTTCAAACAGTACCCCATGAAAGATGAATCCACTTTAGCAAGCCTGAAACCTGGCTGAACTAGTTGGTCCCTATTTCTAGTGTTATAGTGGTGTCTGTCCCCTCTCTTACTGAATGACGTCTTTTACACCCTGTATTTGGTATCTCATCGGCTCCCACTGCTTTACCGCATTTGAGATGATTAATTGCGGCTCCTATCTCATCTTTCAGGATAGTAAGTTAGCGGTTGTATTCGTCTGAAGTAGAACATCTAGTAACGGTAACAGCAAAACTTTCAGAAAATAGGGAGCGACAGTAATCTCGCCAAACTTCTGTGATTACCTTAATTTCCGTCACAGTATTACTTGTGGAGTTTTCAAAAATCCAGGTCTTTTGGTTTGAACTGCCTGGTTATAGTCTTTATCTTCATATACAAGTCCTTGGTCTAATATCTTCCGCTGTGCTGTTCCACTTCCATACAGATGCTCTGCAGCGCTGAGTTGTTATCTCTTCGGCAAGCTATCTGAATTCTGGCGCCCAAGCTATTGAGTTCTGCGTTCTTTAATTAGTGCCCAGGTCTCATTTGACATCCAGTGCTGTTTTTTAACTTTAGACGGTTGTGGTTGTGACTGGATTACAGAATTTACTATAAGTGTTGTAGCTTTTTGCCACAAAACTTCAGGTGGATCCTCAGAGTCAGGAGCCCAATGAGACTGCTTGTTCTGTAGTGGTAAACGACCCCGTTCAAAATGTGCAAACGTTTGCAATTATTCTATTTCATAGAATTGCGCAACTTTCTCTTAAGACTACAGATAAGAAGTTGGTAGTCTGAAAGACAGGCGGCTCCAGGTAGGGTATGAGCATTGGAAATTGAACTTCTCCATCTTTCTCGGATCATTATGTATTTGTGTTCACCATTAGGTGATGTCCACGTATATAGTCTCCTCGGCTGGTGTTTAAATACTGTGGTCATAATAGTCAACTCATTTTTTGCAGCAATTTGCACAAGGCGGTCCCCCCTCTCATTTCTGAAGCCTAATCCATACTGCCCAACTATGTAAGTTTCGCAATCCTAAATCCATTCCAGTGTCACCAACTATATCATTAAAGTTACCCAAAATAATGAAGACTTCTTTTTTTGGAATCTTTGCAATGCAGCTTTCCAGTTGCATATAGAAATTTTCTATGACATCGTCTGATGCGGTAAAGGTGGGCGCATAGGCTTAAATGATAGGGAGTGAAGTGGGCGATACGCTTAATTTTATAGACATTACGCGCTAGCTGATGGCATTGTATCCCAGAAATGATTTGCTCTATTGTCTTGAGAGAATAATTGCCACTCCTGCAAAACTATTGGAACTTTCACTTTCAGAGAAGAAGATGCTGTGTTTCTCAGTGTGAAAATGGCCACTTCCCTTCCAGTGAGTCTCACTAATGCCTGCTGTGGTAATGCCGAGTCTCTCTAGCTCATGGTTCAGAATTTCGAGCTTACCTTTGTAACAAATCTACTTGATCCTATTAAAATAAAAGGATAAGCAGACTTGTCCAATTAAATTTTAATTTAGGAAAAAAAAATACAGCTAATTATATAAAAAAACTACCTGAGAGTGCGTGCTCTATAGTTTTATAGTTCACAGTTAGGAATCACGGGAGCAGGCGTCAGGGTAGAAGGTCGATACCGGAGCAATCTTGAAGTTCAGCTCTGAAGCAGTAGAAACGGCGGCAGCGCAGATCTCAGAGTTCACCAGGACAGCTCAGCAACAAGGCAGTGCAGAACTCAGGGCCAGACGTAGGACAGCCCTGCGAGACCAGTAGACAGACAGGCACGTAGTTAGCCTCCGAACATCGAGAGTAGAAGTCCCAGGAGAATCTTTAGCTGGATCCCCTGGGCAGTTTTAGAAACACAGCGAAAACCAAGCTGCTCTCTGATACTCATCAAATCAGATCCAATAGTCGACTTTTTTTTTTAGCCGTCCGTCAGCTCGTTTTTCCAAAGTAGTCTTCCTTTTTCAAATCTTAGTTTTCTTAGTGTCGCCATCATCTCATCTGACAAGTGTCGTTGGCCAGGACATATCCATGAGTGCGTAAAGAATTTTATGGATTTAATTTAAAATTAAGCTATTTAGTAAACAATCGTAATAATTTATAAAATACATTGGCTGAGCATATTGATAAAAATAATTTAAATTAAACAAACCAAAAAGAGAAATCATAGAGCTAGACCATAGACTGAGCAGAAAGAGAATTAAAAAACTAACTGACAGTTTGACAATTTGACGCTTGACGTAAATATCACAACATGAAAATTATAATAATATTTTATTTCAGCTATTTCCAAGTTAAAGAATCGTATTTAAATCGATTTGCTGAGTGTAGATATATAAACAAATAAAATGCATGATAAATAGTATTATGAATGGTGAATATGAAGCGTAAGTATAGCATAATATATACCTTTCATAAGTAATCCCCGTACGCTCCAAGTCCCTACGCGTATCTTGTTACGTAGTTGTAACTTTTTTCTTCCAGTAACATTCATGCAATGAGTCGCCTGGTCGCCTGCATACCCATAGCCAGTAGCCAACTTCACACCTGGAGTCCCGGAAAACCCCAAGCGCCGGTTGCCACCCGGATCGCCCAGCTTCTCACATTTCTTGTTAAGCGACATTTCATGACTCTCATGGCAAATAGTAGCAGTGGTTTCCCGCTTCTGCACGAAGCATTTTAGGAGTTATTTGAACCCCAAGGCTGTTGCTGCCTCTTCTGACCCGTTGCCGGACAGATACGAGTGGTTATACCACCACTGACTTGGACGCCAGAGCCCCGTCTGTTATCTAGCAGGGAGCACCGCGATAACGTTTATGTCGTATCACCGCCAGGTGGCGCGTGCAGGTGGGGTTGACAATTGGGCCGGTCATGATGTTGTGTCCGATCCCCCTTACCCCCCACTTATACAATACGATACACAATATACAATACACAATACAATATCACTTTATCCGACCTGAAATCAAACCCAGGACATCATACTTAGCAGTCACGCTTGCAACCACTAGACCAACGATGAATTTCTAATGTACCTAATCTAGGAAAACATAATATTATTTGTTAAATATTCTTAAGACTTGTTTCCCAACTTTTTATAAATGATCGTCCGTATTGGAAACAGGTACGATCCAAATCCGGTTGACTAACAAAGACACAACAAAAATTGTCTTTCATTAGTTTAGTTGCGTTTGGTTTCCACTATTGTAACATCGTCCGGTTTCGGAAAATATCATTATTACAAATTATGGCAACGTTCAATAGTTCACGAACAGAACCAAGATACTATAATCACTTAACGTGTGCTGGAACTGACTATAAGCTGCTAGATGAAACTAGGAATTGGATATCTTGGATGTCTTACGCTCCACAATTATACGAAGATCTAGAGTTTTCAACATACTACATCATGTTCGGACTGACCCTAGCTACGCTTGTCTATGGACTGATATCGTGGTACGTGCTTAAAAACTTTCGTAATTACAAAAATTTCGTGTGCCTCAACGCAATTTTAGCTAACTGCTTCGTCTCTTCGATGGTGCAGATCGCAAATATCGAGACTAGAACTTTTTTAGAATTTTCATTTGAAAATGTTAATAATAGCAGTCTCGTACGTGTTGGTAATTGTTGGGTTAATGTAATTAATTTTGAATATGATTGCTCATCTCCATCTCCAAAAGTCAATAGATGTTGGTTTTCCATTATTACTATATATTTGTTCATGTACTTAGCATCGGCCAAACACCACTGGTTAATAGTCATATGTCACATGTTTTACTTAGACATTGTTATAGTTTTCAATGTGCATATCCGATGGAAATATATAAAAAGTGGCCTCTTTGGTTGGGGTGCGTCTGTAATAATAGCGCTTATTCATTTTTTTGTTACTTCTGGTTTTCTTTTTAAATCTGATGTAGATCCCGGCGATGTGGTATTTTTCATTTTTATTATAACTGTGACATTAAATTGCTTGCTTTTCTTACGAATTGTATACTCACTCTGTCGTAGTTCGAACGCCAGCGCACCTACGGCTATGAACAAATGGCGTTACTTGTACATCGCCACTTTGATATTTATATTGAGTGACGTCTTATTGTTGTCTTTTCATGTTACTTCGTTAATGGATGATGAAAACAAAAGAGAACGTTTGTTAAAAGACGTCTACTTTACACCCTTTTCTCCTCCAAGACTGTATTCTAGTAACAAAGTCATATTGGTTCTACAGATATTAACATATAACTTAAGCCCGTTCCTATTAAACGTTTATCTAGTTGTAGTAAAGAGTAATCGCGAGTTGTGGTACGAATTTTATGTCAATAAATTTAATCGTCGGCGGTTACCAGCAAGGGACGCGGATCACAATATCAATATGCAAGAAAGAGTTACTCGTGACTCTGGTGATGTCCAACCTGCGGTATATCGGTCCATTGATGTTTAATATATTGCAGTGTAATTATGTTTGTATAATAATGTAATGGGTGTACAAATATCTTTAACGAAGCCGAAAGGAACTTGTTCTCCCCGTCATTTTGATGTTTTTTTTGTTCTGTACCATACGTGGAAACCCTCTAGTTACGGAGATATGGGGGCTCCAAGTTCCCAAATCTTCGTTAGTTTTTAATGTTATAATTTTACTTTAAATACCTCTATGACGCCTGTTATAATCAATGCATCGATCAGTACAATGTTTTGAGTGCGTTATATTGAGCCCTACCCCCCTGTAGCCGCCAGAAATTTTCACTTCAAATCAAAGTTGTTACTCAGGAATAATTATTACGTTCTACAAGTATGTGCGTATTTTTACTATGTCTGATACTTAATACTTAATATACTTAATATCATAAAGAGGTAACATTTGTTTGTAAGTTTGTATGTAGGGGGTAATCTCCGGAAGTAATGAACCAATTTTAAAAATTGTTTCACTGGTAGAAAGCTACATTATTCGTGAGTGGTTTAGGCTATATTTTATTCCCGTACTCCCACGAGAACGAGGACGCCAGCTAGTGTCTGATATACAGAATACTTGGTTGGCGGTTTCGTGAAGGGCCCGTTTACACCTTGTATTTAGTAAACATTAACACAAAACATCACGTAGTGGGTATGCACTATCGAGGACACTCCCGCCTGACTACCACTAAGCTAATTTTTGCTTGCACTCGCAACATAGAAACGCTCTCTAGCCCCGCCCCGTTGACTTTGTATAGAAATAATGAATGAAAAGATACCGAATCGGCCGAGCGCACTGACGACGCACGCCAATCAGAGTTATTGTTATTTTGCGCGCCAAAGTTGACTCTTTCCTAATAGGCCCAAACTTTAAGGGGGCGTGGCTCGGTGCCTCCGCATGATTTAAGCGAAAAAAAAATAAACTGGTCAGGCGGAAAAGACCCCGATAGTACCTACTTGATATTTTGTTTCATTTTTAAATATTTTTTTGCAACAATGCATTTTAAAAGAATTTAAAACTGCTTTGTCAATAATTGTTTCAAGGTGATTGAGGTAAATTAATGGTGTTTTATTTCAATATGTTAGAATAAGAATAGAAAATATTAGGAATATTGTTGTGCTCTTATTTTCGACTACACATTATTTTAAAGTAACTTGATTTCTAATATTTGCAAGCCAGTTTATGGCGAGACATGTAAATCAAAATCATATTTTAATATAAAGACTATTATTGTACCATGTGTCAATGCAAATAATTTTATTAAATAATTATGTTAACGTGTAAATGTTTTTCATTTGAAATGGAACTGGGCCTCAGTATTATGATAGTTAGCCAACCAACTTTAATGAGAGTTAACGATTTATAACTTTTAATAGCTTGATTTACAGTTCTGATGATAGTTATAACATAACAACACGCCTATAATCACGGAAGGGTTAGACAGAAGACTCAGTGTACCTTATAGTACAACTAGCATTTTGCCAGATATATTTGGAGTCCCATGTATTAAGGGGCACGTCTATTGCCAACAATCGGGCACAAATTCAGACTCCATGGCTGCAAATAAGATATTTCGGATGGAAAAACCCAATAACACTTTGCCCGACTTGGGAATCAAATCCAGGACCTTTTGCTCAGCTGGCGAGGACTACACACACCTTTATTGTCCTATTTTATAATTTGTATGGTGTACATAATTTAAAGTATTTTATTCATCTATCTATCTAAACACTAAATGCAACGCGACATAATTATGGAAAAGTAAAGGAAGTTGATCTTTAGGTGATCTTACCTTGACAGCCTTGAAAGATCGTCGAGGCTCTTGTCTGTCAGGTTAGTGGCTGTAGCGAAATGATAGCCGAGTTCAAATATTTAGTTACACTTATTGACTTGTCTTTAATAATAAGAGAATAAATAAAGAATTAAGACATATCTTTATACCGAAATAGTCTACATAAGTAATCAGTATCTCTGAGGCAGAACACCTTGCTCCTCCGTAGACCAGAGAATGGGAAGCAGCGTTTTCTGTTAGTCTTTTACAGTGCGATCTCCAATCCGCCTGCCAAGCATGGAGATTACGGCAAATTCCTCCCATCATGGGAGAGGCTTATGTCCAGCAGTGGACGTTATGGGCTGTTGTTGTTGTTGTTGTAAGTAATCAGCCATTTTTTTTTTTTTTTTTTTTTTCGGATGGGAAATCATCGAATAACCCCTCCCGCTCTGGGCGGAGCAGGAGGGAGTGTCAGACTTTTACTGACTAAAACCCATCCATGTTCCTTCATCGCCCTTTGTGTTCCGGGGCCACGGTATCTCTTTCGAATAGTCCCGCAACCCCGGCAGGCATCGGTCCTTACGGACCCCTTCCTTTTTGCTGACTCTCTTTGAGGCGCGCGTGGAACACGAACGCGCCGTCGACACGGCCTGTCGTCATGAGACGGACGGACGGCGAGCTAGCCCATAGCTCACCGTTCACAGGCCCGCGCCTACGGTGGCCGGGGGCCACGTGGTGGTGGCCCCCGACGCCCGGGGCGTCTCCCGCGGCGGCCGGGACGTTGAGAGGTTCTCTCCCTCTCACGTTCCGCCACCTCCTTCTCTAGCATTACTGCTTCGCAGAAGGAGGTGACGGCGTCCCATTCCGTCTCGCTCCGGACCATGGCTTGCACCAGGGCCGGACGCGAGAGGTCGCCGCCGCCGATCGCCGCTTCGAGGACACGGCGGTGCTCCGCCCACGCGGGGCACACCTCCACCGTGTGTTCCACCATGTCCTCCGGTTGATCCTCACAATGGAAGCACCCGGGCGTTTCCTCCCGCCCGATTCGGTGCAGGAACCTCCCGAACACTCCGTGTCCGGTGAGGACCTGCGTCAGGCGGAAGGTGAGGACGCCGTGGCGTCTCTCAAGCCACTCCTCAAAGAGGGGACTTATCGCCACTATCGTGGCGTGCCCGTGCGACGCTTAGAGGAAAACCTCAAGTTAAATCTTGTTTCTGTAATTAATTTATTTATTACAGATATGGCACATACATTAAAATCACAATTAGTTACAACTAGCTCATGCCCGCGTCGAATTCGATAATTGTCCCATGGGATCGTACTGCTGAGATAAAAAGTATCCTGTGTGATTAGGTCCAGGTTATATACTATCTGTGTGCTAAATTTCATCGAGATTCGTTCAGTAGTTTTTGAGTGAAAGAGTAACAAACATACATACATACAAACTTTCGCATTTATAGTTCATATAAGTGCGTAATACCTAGATAATGGGTGTAAAAAGACCCCTAAAAAGTCGAAAGGAACTTGTTCTCCCGTCGCCGTCGCTTCAACGTTTTTTTGTTCTATAGACTAACACTATTGACAAACTATATCAGATATGAAATAATAATAAAAATATGTATATGTCGGGTTGTCAGGATATATAGATTAGATTGTTGGTAAAACAACCGGGTGATTGCTGATGTTCAGCTTAATCCAGTTAGACTGGAAGCCGACTCCAATAAAGTTGGAAAAAGGCTCGGCAGATGATGATGAATAGGTAGTGTATGGTATCATTAGCCTATAATATTCCCTCTGCTGGGACACAGGTCTACTCTCTATGTATAACGGAATGGGCCGTGAATACAACTCTTATTCACGAATATGCGGGAAAACAAAAAGTTATATGCGGGACTTAAAGCGGATTCCATACAATTTTCAAGAAGCTCTTACTCAAAAACTATAAAGAATCGCGGAACATACACGGGGTATTTTCGGATACCCCCCTGGCTGGGCGTAAGGAATCTGGTTTTTTACGACGTCACTTAACCAGTATACAACGCGTTAGTCGGGGCCATTATCACTGGGCCACCACAGCTCAATAGTTACTTTTTTATAAATTACAAAACATAACATCACGCCTGCAACCCCCAAAGGCTAAGGCAGAGGTGTACCTACCTACGGCCATTATATCCCCAGCTATGTTTAAGGCCCATGTCAAAGGGAGCGAAGCTATTGCCATTAACCGGGCACAAATCCGTAACTATGTACAATGACTCCATGGCCGTTAATGATAAACTTCAGATGGTAAAACCCAATATTAGGTACTTTGCCCGACCTGGAATCGATCCCAGGACCTCATGCTCAGCAGTCGCATTTGCATCCACTAGACCAACGAGGAGTATAATAAAATATGAATTACTAATTTAATCTGGGAAAACATAATATTATTTGTTAAATATTCTTTAAACTTGTTTCCCAACTTTATATTAATGATCGTCCGTATTGGAAACAGGTACGATCCAAATCCGGTTGACTAACAAATATGCAACAAAATTGTCTATCATTAGTTTAGTTGCGTTTGGATTCAGCTATTGTAACATCGTCCAGTTTCGGAAAATATCATAATTATAAATTATGGCAACGTTCAATAGTTCACAAACAGAACCAAGATACTTTAATCAATTAACGTGTGCTGCACCTGCAATACCTGCATCTAACATTAAAGTGCTACAAAAAACTACGCATTGGTTATCCGACATGTCTTACGCTCCACAATTATACGAAGATATCGAGTTTTCAACACACTACATCATGTTTGGACTGACCCTAGTTACGCTGATCTATGGACTGATATCGTGGTACGTGCTTAAAAACTTTCGTAATTACAGAAATTTCGTGTGCCTCAACGCAATTTTAACTAACTTCTTCGTCTCTTCGATAGTGAATGTTAAATACCATTTTCGTTATGAATTATATGATCAAATTAGTCTTGAAGACAAAAATGTTAAAATAAAAAAATATCGTGGTTTAAGGTATCTTTTAATTGATCGTCATTTAGATAAAACTAACATGTTCATAAGAATTAATGGATGTTGGTTTTCCATTGTTAGTATTTATCTATTAATGTACTTCGCATCGGCCAAACACCACTGGCTAATAGTCATATGTCACATGTTTTACTTGGACATTGTTAATGTTTTCAATGTGCATATCCGATGGAAATATATAAAAAGTTGCCTCTTTGGTTGGGGTGATAGATAAATGATAAATGATAAATGATGTTTATTTTGCAAGTAGGTTTTTACAAACACTTTTACACGTCATTTTTTAAAACTAGATGGGGCCGGTGTTTCGTACCTGACTACTCTGAGAAGAAACAGCCGAAACAAACTCAGAGGTCATAGTCTCTTTTAAAGTCCAGACAATCTTGCTCAATTCACATGAGGACTATGCAGATTAGTGTCTGAGATGGTCTTTTGAAGAAAGAACCATACAGATTTGAGTGGACCTGTCCAGTCAGTGCAAGCATTTGTCAGTTAACGTGTAGCTCGACTTATAACTCAAGGAGCTCAACGAAACGACGAACAATACCAAAGAAAGGACATTTGGGAAGGTCGCTTATAGTACTCAAACTGCCAGACAGTTGTGGGAAAAAAACAAACAAAAAATAAAAATGTGACCCACATGGTCCCCACATTCACAATAATCAAATAAAATTAATAACAAATTCTTTTCAAATGAATGTAAGTAAAAAAAAAAACACAAAAATCATTAAATGTCGCAATGATAAAAAAGTAAAATACTTGACGGTGTGTCTGTAATAATAATGCTTATTCATTTTTTTGTTACTTCTGGTTATTTTTTTAAATATTATGCAAATCCTGGCGATGTAGGATTTTGTATTTTTATTACAACTGTGACATTAAATTGCTTGCTTTTCTTACGAATTGTATACTCACTCTATCGTAGTTCGAACTCAAGCGCACCTACGGCTCTGAACAAATGGCGTCGCTTGTACATCGCCAGTTTGATATTTATATTGAGTGACGTCTTATTGTTGTCTTTTCATGTTATTTCGTTAATGGATGACTATAGCAAAGACATAACTATAGCGACCATACTTTTTAATTATCACCTAGTGGATGAAATAAGAAACAAAAAAAACAAAGTTATGCATTCGCTACAGGTGATAACATATAACTTAAACCCATTCCTATTGAACGTTTATCTAGTTGTAGTAAAGAGAAATCGAGAGTTATGGTACGAATTTTATGTCAATAAATTTAATCGTCGGCCGTTACCAGCAAGGGACATCAATCACGATATCAATATGCAAGAAAGAGTTTTTCGTGACTCTGGTGATGTTCAACCTGCGGTATATCGGTCCATTGATGTATAAAATATTGCATTGTGATTATGTTTGCAAGTATAAAATGTAATGGGTGTTATAATGTCTTTAACAAAGGCGAAAGGAACTTGTTCTCCCCGTCATTTTGTTTTTTTTTTTGTTCTGTACCATACCTGGGAACTCTAGTTACGGAGATATGGGAGGTTCAAGTTCCAAAATCTTTGCT
Source organism: Xestia xanthographa (assembly GCA_905147715.2). Lineage (NCBI taxonomy): Eukaryota > Metazoa > Arthropoda > Insecta > Lepidoptera > Noctuidae > Xestia > Xestia xanthographa. Next base: position 20,535,400 of record LR990666.1, on the reverse strand, counting down.
AGTTTTCAATGTTACAATTTAACTTTAAATACTTCAATGACCCCTCAATGTTTTGAATGCATTATATTGGGGTTCCCTATGTCAGATCGAAACACTATTCTGCGAAAATTGTTACATCGATGACTATACATCGAAGCCTTGATAGTGCGACGTTATGTTTGAACTACGCCTTTTTTGTTCGCTGTTACCTTACATCGAACCCTTGTTTCTTCGACGTTTGTTTGTTCTATGTAACGCTACTTCGAAAATATTTTGTCAACGAGATATTGATTTATAAAGTATGTTTGACAACAGTTTGGAATTATTTCTTTTAATAATTTGGGTAAATAGAAAAACTCTTAAAATGGATCTATTAACACAAGTAAAGCCTTGCCAACCTTTTTTTTTTTTTTCGGTTGGGAAATCTTTAGATTCATCATTCTTTAGATAAAATCTTGTCCAGTATTAACCAATTTAAAAACATAGTTTTAATGGGCGATTTAAATATTAATATTAAACATGAACAGCTTAACCCTAAACATACAGAGTACTTAAATCTGCTTGCGTCCCACGGCCTTCTCAACACGCACACTCTGCCTACTAGAGAATCAAACTGTCTTGACCACTGCTTCGTCAGAACTAAACTAAAACCGTTGACTATAGTTTGTAATTCAACCTTAACTGACCACTTTAGTGTTATGATATCACTACCTCTGAAAATGAAAAATAGACCCAAAAAAAACCCCTTTCATACAAAAACCGACTACGATGCTGCTATTAGAGACCTACAACAGATTAACTGGGAAGAAAGGTTTCATAATGATGACCCAAATGCAATGATGAACATCTTCTTAAAAACCATCAGAGACATCCTTTCGAATCACACACACACCGTCAAACAGCCTAGGCGACAAATAATCCTAAAGCCTTGGATTACACCAGGCCTATGTAGATGTATGAGAAATCGCGATAAACTTCACCAAAAACTAAGAAAATCCCCAGAAAACCCAACCCTTACCATAACCTACAAGCGCTACCGAAATACATGTAACAACCTAATAAAAAACCTTAAAAACAAATATTTTAAATCAGAATTAGCTAAGTCTAGTAACAATATAAAAAAACAATGGGGACTGGTAAAAGAAATGGCTAATTTAAACAGCAACCCAAAAATGCCATCGGTGCTTCTTTCCACTAATTCTACACAGCAGGACGCGTTAAATAACATAAATAACTACTTTGTCAATGTCGGTAGTAATTTGGCAAACACCATCTTGTCCAGGACCCTCACAAATGAGATAGATTTGAGCAAGCGGTGTAGACCAAAACCGAATAGCGGAACCCTTAACTCCTTTATGCTTCTCCCTACAGACCAATTTGAAATTAAAGAAATAATTGCTAACATTAAAGCTAAGAATTCCTCGGGATGGGACGGTGTCTCCACGTTTTTTATTAAAAGAGCAGTGGATTACCTTATTGCACCACTAGCACACATATTTAATGCTTGCTTTTCAAAAGGAGTCTTTCCAGATGCTCTTAAAAAGTCGGTCACTATTCCTATATATAAAGCAGGAGACAAGACTTTGGTGTCGAATTATAGACCGATCTCTTTGCTTCCTAGTTTTTCAAAAATTCTAGAAAAGCTAATAAATAAGAGGCTAAAACACTACCTAGAGACTCATAATCTTCTCTCAGGTAATCAGTTTGGGTTCAGGGAAAAAATATCAACCGCTGACGCTCTTCACAAACTAACTTCGTATGTAGTCGAAAACATGGATAAGGGGCAGAAGTCTCTAGGCATATTCCTCGACTTAGCTAAGGCCTTCGACACCGTTTCTATACCCATCCTCCTGAACAAACTCGATACCTTAGGGATTCGAGGAATACCTCTCCAACTTTTCCAAGATCACTTGACAAACCGTAAACAGGTTATAAAAATTGATAACAGTATAAGCCAGGAGGAAAATGTCACCTTCGGAGTGCCTCAAGGCAGTGTATTGGGTCCTACGCTGTTTTTAATATATATTAATGACCTCTGCAATTTGCTTTTACAAAATGGTCAAATAATAACATTTGCAGATGACACAGTATTATTGTTCAGCTCTAACACGTGGAAAGATGTAACCGAAGCAGCAAATGAAGGTTTTGCTTTAGTAACCTCATGGCTGGACAATCATCTGTTGACACTTAATCTTGACAAAACGAAATATATTACATTCACAATTAACAGTAGAACTCAACCGTCTCCTAACTCAATAAATATACAAACTCACCATTGCAACAATCGAAGTACCTGTCATTGTAACCCAATCACCAGAACCAATTCCATAAGATATCTTGGTGTTATAGTAGACCAAAACTTAAACTGGAAAGAACACGTCACTAAAGTAAATAATAGCGCAAGAAAGCTAATTTATATTTTTAAAACTATTAGGAATGCATGTGACATTAAGCTACTGATAAAAATCTATTTAGCACTATGTCAATCTATACTGATATATGGCCTGAATGTATGGGGAGGAACCTCAAAAACAACCATGTTGACTGTTGAAAGAGCTCAACGCATGATACTCAAAGTAATTTCTCGCAAAAAGTACACATATCCGACACACCAACTTTACTCAGAACTAGGAGTCCTTACGGTGCGAAAATTGTTCATTAAACAAGAGATCATGGCACAGCATAAAGTAAAACCGCACTTTGCTAAAAGGCGACGATTAGATATAGTTTATAACATACCCAAGTTTAGAACATCTTTTGCACACAAATTCCACAATTATCTCGGTCCTAGCCTTTACAACAAAATAAGTAAAGATCTAAAATTGAAGAATCTTGATAGCCAAACATGCAAAAAAACAATTGAAAAATATTTGAAAGCACTAGACTACAACAGCACTGAAAATCTAATATAAAACGATGTTATAAACAAGGCACATGAACAAATAAATAATAAAGCACACATAACTGTACACATATAGAAACATACATACAAACATAATATACACATATACATAAATACATTAATAAAATATTCAAACACAGACAATTCCCATCATTTGTAACTTAATATACAATAACTATCTGTACCATGATTATACCTATATAGTATGTAATCAAACTGCTGCTATGTGACTTGTAACAGGAACCTTGTGAAAATCTGTTGTTCTAAGGTTGAGGAAAACTATCCGCTCGTGATACAGTTTCATACTAGTACGAGGGGATAGGGCGAATCAGACTATAGACAACCAGACCATCTTTTTATTGTACCATTTCACATCCAACGTCCATCTGTCTATTTTGTGTTTATTATTGAGTTACTCTGTATGGTTGTCTCAAATTTGTGAATAAATATTATTATTATTATTATTCATCATCATCTGCCTAGCCTTTTCCCAACTATGTTGGGGTCGGCTTCCAGTCTAACCGGATGCAGCTGAATACCACTATTTGTATGTATTCATCATTCATAATAATAATTATATAGCATCCTTTTTTTTGTTTCTATGTTTACACTCAACAAATCGATCTAAAAACGATTCATTAACTTAAAAATAGCTGAAATAAAATATTTTTACTCATAATTTTTATGTTGTGACACTTACGTCAAATTGTCAAACCGTCAGTTACTTTTTATTTCTCTTCCTAGCTTAAGCTTAGTTTATGTATGATGGTTAATTTCGGTTTTTTATATATTTTTTTTTATTAATATGTTTAGCTATTGTATTTTATAATTATTACGATTGTTTACTGAATAACTTAATTTTAATGTATATCTATAAAATTATTTACGCACTCATGGATATGTCCTGGCCGAGTACACTTATCAGTTGAGATGATGGCCATAAGAAGAAAACTAATATTTAAAAAGGAAGACTACTTTGAAAACGAGCTTACGAACCGCTAAAGGCAGTCTACTATGGGATCTCATATGAGAAGCATCAGAAAACAACTTGGTTTTTGCTGTCACATACTTATATTATACAGAGAATCCAGCTAAAGATTCCACCTGGGACCTCTACTCCCGATCTTCGGAAGCTGTCTTCGTGCCTGACTTACTGTTAGTCTCGCAGAGCTACCCTGACGTCTGGCCCTAAGAACTACACTGGTACCTTCCTACAGAGCTGACCTGGTGCGTGACTCTTAGAACTGCACGACGCTCATCCAGAAGAGTTTCCCTGAAGTTCGATTCTTGAAGTTGTCCTGCTAACTGACCTGTGCTACCCTGACGCCTGTTTCTGACTCTGCTACAGTGCTGAACTGATTTGTCGCCAACTAAGTGCGTGAACTATAAAACTACCTACTTACTATACTAGAGTGCGTGCTAAGTAAGTAGGTCTTTTATATAGGTATTTAAATTTTAATTGACCAAGTCTGCTTATATCCATTTATTTTCATAGGATAAAGTAGATACTTGCTCCTATGAAAATAAATGGATCTATGCAGACAGACCGTTTACACCTTTTTTATTATTTAACATTTACACAAAACTCCCGTTGTTGGTAGATACATACTCCGAACTCACTTTATCTATCGCTGTGTTAGAGCCATAAGCTAGCAATATTTTTTTTTAATTTAAAATTAAACCGAACCTCAGTTTAATGATGGTTAAGCCAAACAATTTTCATTATTTTTTTTATGAAAGTTATAACTTTAAATAGGTCGAGTTACAGTTCCAACGTCAGTAATTAACATAACATAACATAACATCACGCTTGTAATCCCCGAAGGGTACAATAATTCAACCGGCGTTTCACCAGTTATATTTCGAGTCCAATTATGTAATAGGGGACATGCCTATTGCCAACAACCGGTCACAAATTCAGACTTCGTGGCTGCTACTGAGAAATTTCGTATGAAAAAACCCAATAATGCTTTGCCCGACTTAGGAATCGAATCCAGGACCTTATGCTGAGCTTGCGACGACAAGACCTACGAGGTGACCCTCTGATTTCGAATGGGAAATGATTGGTAAATCTGCTGTACAAACTTATGTAGCTGTTATAAGATTGAACGAAACAATATCTGATTTTCAGAAATGACACCTACCACTGCTTGTCTCTACATCAACCAAAAGTTGACTGGTATAAAATGCCCATGGCATTAAGTTCGCCTCTGTACTTTGTGCATGAAGTGTTATAGTACATTACGATATTAGTGCGTTAAGATGGTTATAACATGCGAGGCGGAATTTCAGCCCGAGCCGAAAGCAACGGCATAATTGAGCCGAGCATGTTATAAGCAATACGCACTATATCGTACGACGTTTTTTAACACATTTGCGAGGAAACAGAAAAAAAAAACATTTTACAATACAAGTACAAAGAAAATAAAATTTGAGAAAAATGGCGCGAGGATTATTTTCTGCCGTAGCTGCGTGAAAATAACCCATATTGCATGTAATGATATTAGTCTAGATTATTTAATGGGTCCCGACTGTTGCAGTCAATATGTTCCGTATTAGAATTTATTATTGAACTTGTTTTTTTCTTTTCAGTTTTTATTTAAAGTTATTACCTAGTTATTTTTACGCAGTCGCGTTTTTTAATTTTTTAAATTATTTTATTTATTTTACACTTTTTAGTTACGATTATAATAAGATGGAGAATTTCGCATTTTATTTATTTTGGTGTACATTTATCACTTTAAAGTTCTCAAACCTACCTACATAATCATCCGCGCGTATCTTGTATAGATAAATAATTATTAACACAAATTTTTCATTAAAATGGTCATGACATACTATTTTCAAATCCTCATGATGAGCCCTTTAATTTGATACCCATATTGCAGTGTTTAATTATTATTATTTAAATTACTAGCTGTTGCCCGCGGCTTAGCCCGCGTGAAATTCGGTAACTGTCCCACAGGATCATACTGAAGGGATAAATAGTATCCTACATGTAAATCCAGGTTATAAACTATCTATATGCCAAATTTCATAATCATCACAATTATAATCATCACAATCACCATCATCATCATTATCACTGACACTATCACAAATCACTATGTCAATCACAATCGCTATCACAATCCCTATCACAATCACTATTACCATCACCATCAGAATCACCATCACTATCACCATCATCGTTATCACAATCATTATCATCGTAATTGTTATGTTTGTTGGAATGAAAGATACCGTTGAGTAGACTTCGTTTATTAACACGAGGGCTCAACACAATACAGTCATCATTATCAAAATATTATCATCATTATCACAATCATCATCATCGTTATCATAACCATTATCATCATTATCACAATCATCACAACACATAAAAAATAACCCTGTACAGAAGTCGAATCCGCCATCTTCTGGATCTCAAAATAAATGCCATATTCGTAATCAGTACTCCTGATAATCTCGGAATCGACACCCATATTGATTTTAAGATATTTCAACCACAGGGGATGATGTTATTTCTGGTCCGCTACATTAAATCTTAAAATCGTTGTTTTTGTAATACACCCGACCCGATACACCATACAAACACTAAAATAATGTTTTTTTGAATAAGTTAGATTTATAAGATACTTAAATAATAAGTCCTCTCAACACTATCTTACTTTTGCTGTGCCCCACAGGGTCCATGATTGTTACCAAAGAAATGTTTACCACCTAAGCGTACATTTTGGAAAGCAATAATGAATTGAGTATTGAGTAACATGTTGATTTTTAGACTATGTCAACCAACTCTCTGTGTGAATCAACTCCCAAAGGGGAATGGGGTGACCCATTCCCCTTTGGGAGTTGATTTCTGAAAAATCCTGAAACACAAATGTTTACTCTTTTATATTGATAGGAATATTCCTGTGAAGAAATAAAATAGTCTTACTAATCTTATTTCCCCATGTAAACTTTGGACCACCGTTTCAACCCCTTAGGGGGTGAATTTTGAAAAATCACGTCTTAGTACTTCCCTAAACCTCATGAGGAACCTATGTGCCAAATTTAGAATCTCTAGACTTTGCGTTTTGGGCTGTGCATAGATTTTCAGACTTTGTCACCCCATTTCCCCCTCTTAGCGATTGAATTCTGAAAAAACCTGAAACCCGTTTCTACTCATTTATCAATAGGAGTAGGTACTCCTGTGAAGTTTCAAATAAAATAGTCTAACTAATCTTGTTTCCCCATACAAATTTTGGAGCCCCGTTTCACCCCCTTAGGGGGTGAGTTTTGAAAAATCCTTTCTTAGTGCACCCCTAACCTACATAAGGAAGCTACTTGCCAAATTTGGAATCTGTAGACCCAGCGGTTTGGGCTGTGCGTTGATGTCAGTCAGTCAGTTTCTTCTTTTATATGTTTAGATTTTATAGCAGTAGTTTATAAATTAATTAATTATTCACTAGCCTATGTTACCCGGAGTAATACAAGGATTCTAACGATACCACGTACATCGAAATCGGTTTAGGCGTTTAGAAGTTATGGTGGAATAAAGAAACGCACAAACATACATACATACATCTATCTAAATCTAAATATATCTAAATATATATCACGGCAGGGAAAGCCTAGAGTAACCATATTGTCTTTCAGTCATCTATCACATCGCCTTGCGATACGATTCTTCATTGTTGGTAGATAGGTAGGTGGGTACTGGGTAGTTGAAATCACACACAGCACTTGACTCAAACTCCAAACGTTTATTTACTCTCATTTTCACAACTAATCGTTCACTTCACTAAACACTTATAATTACTTAGTATTTCAATTGTTTTGCTAATCTTACGATAACATGACTGCTCGCGTCGCTCACGCGTCCATTCTGCCTGCGTGAGCGGAAGTATCACAATATCCGTTCAGCAACTTATTACAATAGTAAATTCAATCAGCCTCACAAATAATAATGAAACACTTTACAATAATTGTGTTACTATTAAATAATGACAGAATTCACCAATTTGAACACATTTTCAATCATTAATAATAAACTAGTTGTCTCATTACTTTTTAGTCTTTAATCTGTGCTATCATGGAACATTTCCGGTGATGTACAACAGTTTAACTATTTTTATGTACACACAGTAAACAACAGAGGAAAATACATTAAAAATATGAATACAAAGGAACTGCTTATTTCTTAAGAAATTTCTTCCAGCAGACCTGCAAAAGGAGAAAGAAATGAAAAAGAAATGAACATGAACAGTTATGTTAAACAAAAGCTTTTTACTAGTAAATCACTGTGTAAAATAGTCTTATTAATTTAAAGTTGGGATTTATTATTGAGACTTACTTAGTTCTCGTACTAAATTTAAACATTCAGGTATTGACGGTAAAATCACATTCGGCGCCATTTTCCCTGACAAGTGACGCCGAATCATAATGTCAAGTGATTAACTATTAATTGCTAATATGAATGAAACCCTAAAGTTGTTAAACAAATATTCTTGTGTTAATTTTAACGATAGTTTTAGCTAGAACATCGAGTTTAGTTTGATAATTGATTTTCAAGTCATACTGATTAAGACAAGCCAACAGATGGCGCTGTTGAGCTTGATACTCAAACGAAATTAGTCAGTGGCACTCACAGGTGTTATAATAGTTGCCAGAGTATCTCACAGATGGCAGTATTATCGTTTATGGAATAAGAAATTATAATTCAACTAGTTACAATCAATAACATTATGTAATAAGCTTAAATTAGCTTATAGGTGTCCTCGCGGCGACACGGCCATTCTGATCGGCGGTGCGCGCTCTGCACCTGCCGATGTCGTCACTATGTGGAGTTTTGTGGTTGTTATCTGAAATAGTGGAGATAAATTTTGGCGGCAGATTATTGTTACTATTATTATTATCCTACAATGTTCATTGAATTGTAGGATTTGGTAACAGATAGTTTCAGCCAACATAGAAAGCTTGTAATAGATCTGACATCTACTCAGTTTTCCTTGTATTTAAAATTAAATGCGTTTATGTATCACCTAGACACACACACAGTCACAGAGTTAATCTGCTTGAAATTTTTGTTTAAATTTTTAGTAGTGCTTAGATTGAAGCTGGTATGAGCTGTTAGCTGAATAAAATGTTGTAGCCTGAATTATCAAATTACATTAATTGTATTACGGTTATTGATATTGTTTAATCAGCTATTAGCTGAATAGAATATTGTTGCTTCAATTGTCCAACAATATTCGTTGAATTGTTGTGTTTAATATCAGTTAGTTTGCAAGCAGTTTTGCAACTTGTATTTGAATTTTTTTTGATGCTAAATGCTATTTGTTAAAAATAACATTGTCGCTTGAGCTATTCAACATATTCATAATATTGTTAGGCTTGGTACGAGTTAGGTTTTTAGTCAACTTTAGAACCTTGTAACCTACTGTCTACTAGATTCGTCTTAAATAAAATTATTGATTGCTTTAGATATTCTGTAATTTGTATTTGGCAAGTGTAGTGTAAGTAGCATGTTTTTATTTGTTCATTCTCACGGGAAGGTAATGCTCTGTGATAGACACAAAGTCTTGGATTTGACAGGATAAAAGGATAGGATCAGGAACACCGCTCTGTGATAGACACAAAGTCTTTGATTTGACAGGATTAAAGGGTAAGGAGTTTAGGACTATTGCTCCGTGACAGGCACGAAGTCTTTGATTTGACAGGATATAAGGAACCAGGCTCTGGGCGTTAGTACGCCGTGGATCCAGCAGGATAACATGAGAGTATTGTTTATCAGTTGCCTCCACGGCTGCTGATAGGATCATTAGTAGTGTTCATTATCAGTGGCCTCCACGGCTGCTGATAGGATTGTTTGTAATTTGTTGTGTTCATTATCAAGTACCTCCACGGCACTGATAGTATTTGTTGTGAGTCAGTTGCCCCTATGGCTGCTGATAGGATTTTTGTAATGTGTTGTGTTCATTACCAAGTACCTCCACGGCACTGACAGTATTTGTTTGATTTGTTGTGAGTGTTTGTATTACTCATTGAGCTTGTTGTTTCCTCCACGGATACCAATAGCTTGTGAGTTTTTTATTTTTATTTTATTAGTTACTGTTAGTACTAATATTTTGTTATTATTTTTGTAAATAGTTGCTTACAACTGGCAGGATTATAAAAACTAAAATAATCAATGTGGAATCATGATACTGATTACACATGAGCATCATGTAGGTAGGTTGATTGGGCTATTGTATTAAGTCTATTGTTGTAACACTGTAGGTATCAGTGGGGAAGTGTAAGAAGTAGTTTGAAAACTCCTCACCTTTTATGTTAGTTTATGATGTGAGGACACTGTAACAGTCATCTCTGGTTGGCTGTTCTCATGCTGTTCCCCATTTTATAGCTCCATAGCTGGCGACATGGTCATCTGTTCACCAGGCTGTAGTCCTTGAAGTTGTTAGTTTTTGAAATTGTTCATTGAGTCACATTTTTAAGTGACCTTGCTCCATTATCATTTGCTGGGGTAGCGGTTAATTGATGTCATCACTATCTTGGAGTGACTGGGTGCATAGAGTTGCTCTCAATTTCTTTGATAGAAGGTATCATTTCTTCTATGATAAGACAATTGCCTGGAACCTGAAATGTGAGAAGTCATGCAGGTAAATAACATAACATCACGCCTATTGTTCCTGAAAGGTTAGGCAGAGGTATACCTAATAGTATGCCAACATTTATTTTGAAGTCCCATGTAATAGGGGGCAAGCCTTATTGCCATCAACCAGGCACAAATCTGGACTCTGTGCCTGCTACAGAGAAATTCCTAATGGAGAAACCCAACAACACTTTGCCTGACCTGGGAATAGAACCCAGGGCCTTATGCTCAACAGTCACGCTTGCAGCCACTAGACCAACAAGGCAGTCAGTGCAAGTAAATATTAATAATAGTGTAATGTCTACACTAATAGTGAAGTGTGTAGGTACATAACATCACACCTGCAATCCCTAAGGGGTTAGGCAGAAGTGAAAATAATAAATCCACACTTTGCCTAAGCCTCTAGTTTAGCGATATGGCTATTTGCCATTCATATGATTGTCTGGCTTGCTACTGAGAAATTCCTGATGGAAAAACCCAATAACACTGCCAGGCCTGGGAATCGAATCCAGATCCTCATGCTTTAATAACAGGGCTCATGTCCACTGGACCAACAAAGCAGTCCTACTATTTTTTTAAATTAGTTGGAGTGATAAGTTTTATAGTCGGTAATAAGTTGTTTTTAAATAGTTATTTACTTTGATTAAGTTAATTAAACTAAGATGGGAAATTTAAACTGATCAGAACTACTTTATAAACACTATTGGTTGTGTATACGTAGTTGCACTGACAAAACATTCACATTTCATTAACACATCGAAAGCTTTGCTTCGTTGATATAACTTACGATTTCATTGTCATAACTTGTTGAACTGAAATTTGTTTGACATTTCATAAGCTGTCTTGTTTTATAAATCAGTTTCATAACAAAGTGTTTTTGTATGAATCTTGAAACATGTTTTCCAATACAAATGTTCTCAAATTTGCATAATTATTTGAAAAGCCCTCAATGTTGCACTTAACGCAAACAATATCTGATTGTGAGGTATAAACCTATAGTGTGAATGAAAAGTCAATAACAACGTCTTAAATTTGTTACTACTCATTTATCTAATTAGTAGTAATTAAAACAGTTAATTCATGATTTTAGTTTCTGACATATCATTACTGGTTATATTTCAAAAACCATTGATTGCTTATTGAGTGAATTAAATGGAGTGTTTTTATTTCACTTCCACTGGTGTCAAGTTACCATAACCAGCATGGGATGTGTTAAGTTAAAATAATGTTAACTGTAAAAATTCTCTACAGTAACAAAATACTAAAATAAATAAAACAAAATACTTCCCGGGATTGATGATCCATTAGTAGGTTTATTTACTGATAATTATGCTTTCCCGGAGTCCAATCTTTGTTTATTCTGCTTCGGTCATTCTGTGCTGTACATGTTGGCAATTTTGAGTGCAATCAATGAAGTTTTCCATCACATACAACTTCATTGTTTGTTTACCAATGTAAATAGCGTTTTCATTAAGTGTTCTTATGATTTGTTTTGGGTCAAGTGTTGCAATAAATTATCATGATGGTATCTGTCAGCCACTTGGATGAAAATGCAGCCAACTCTTTGGCTATCTTAGTCTTCCTAAGTATCTTCTTGTCTATCAGTTCATTGCCACATAGCACAGTATATTGGCTGTGGCAGCATAATAAGTCGCTCTCTCTTGAAAAGCTTCGTGGTGAACCCTTCGGTGAAAAGTTTTTTGCCACGCCTTCGGCCATGGTAACGAAAGCAAGAGTTTTCGGTAGTTCCTTGTAATTGTTCTGGATCTCCGGCACTGTGAGCAGCGCGCAAGAGCTATCACCTCTTCTGATATCACGGCAGAGAAAGCCTAGAGTAACCATATTGTCTTTCAGTCATCTATCACATCGCCTTGCGATACGATTCTTCATTGTTGGTAGATAGGTAGGTGGGTACTGGGTAGTTGAAATCACACACAGCACTTGACTCAAACTCCAAACGTTTATTTACTCTCATTTTCACAACTAATCGTTCACTTCACTAAACACTTATAATTACTTAGTATTTCAATTGTTTTGCTAATCTTACGATAACATGACTGCTCGCGTCGCTCACGCGTCCATTCTGCCTGCGTGAGCGGAAGTATCACAATATCCGTTCAGCAAATTATTACAAAAGTAAATTCAATCAGCCTCACAAATAATAATGAAACACTTTACAATAATTGTGTTACTATTAAATAATGACAGAATTCACCAATTTGAACACATTTTCAATCATTAATAATAAACTAGTTGTCTCATTACTTTTTAGTCTTTAATCTGTGCTATCATGGAACATTTCCGGTGATGTACAACAGTTTAACTATTTTTATGTACACACAGTAAACAACAGAGGAAAATACATTAAAAATATGAATACAAAGGAACTGCTTATTTCTTAAGAAATTTCTTCCAGCAGACCTGCAAAAGGAGAAATGAAAAAGAAATGAACATGGACAGTTATGTTAAACAAAAGCTTTTTACTAGTAAATCACTGTGTAAAATAGTCTTATTAATTTAAAGTTGGGATCTATTATTGAGACTTACTTAGTTCTCGTACTAAATTTAAACATTCAGGTATTGACGGTAAAATCACATTCGGCGCCATTTTCCCTGACAGGTGACGCCGAATCATAATGTCAAGTGATTAACTATTAATTGCTAATATGAATGAAACCCTAAAGTTGTTAAACAAATATTCTTATGTTCATTTTAACGATAGTTTTAGCTAGAACATCGAGTTTAGTTTGATAATTGATTTTCAAGTGATACTGATTAAGACAAGCCAACAGATGGCGCTGTTGAGCTTGATACTCAAACGAAATTAGTCAGTGGCACTCACAGGTGTTGTAATAGTTGCCAGAGTATCTCACAGATGGCAGTATTATCGTTTATGGAATAAGAAATTATAATTCAACAATGAGAAGTTACAATCAATAACATTATGTAATAAGCTTAGCTTATAGGTGTCCTCGCGGCGACATATATAAAAGAAGAAACTGACTGACTGACTGACTGACTCATCTATCAACGCACAGCCCAAACCGCTGGGTCTACAGATTCCAAATTTGGCAAGTAGTTTCCTTATGTAGTCTAGGGGTGCACTAAGAAAGGACTTTTCAAAATTCACCCCCTAAGGGGGTTAAACGGGGCTCCAAAGTTTGTATGGGGAAACAAGATTAGTTAGACTATTTTATTCGAAACTTCACAGGAGTGCTCCTATCAATAAATGAGTAGAATCGGGTTTCAGGATTTTTCAGAATTCAACCCCTAAGAGGGGGAAATGGGGTGGCAAAGTATAAAAATCAATGCACAGCCCAAACCACTGAGTCTGGAGATTCAAAATTTGGCACATTGGTTTTTTATGGGGTCTAAAACGGGTTTCAGGTTTTTTCAGAATTCAACCCCTAAATAAGATTAGTTAGACTACTTTATTCGAAACTTAACAGGAGTACTCCTATCGATAAATGAGTTAACATTTGTGTTTCAGGTTTTTTTCAGAATTCAACCCCTAAAGGGAGAAATGGGGTAACAAAGTCTGAAATTCAACATAGGTATTGTTTGTATGGTGAATTGGGTCGGGTGGTAAAAACAACGATTTTAAGATGTAATGTGGCGGACCTGAATTACCATCATTCCCTGTTGGGGTGCGATGGGGTTTAAATGTCTAAAAATCAAAATGCGTGTCGAAACCGAGATTATCAGGGGTGCTGATGTCGAAAATGGCATTTATTTTGAGATCCAGAAGATGGTGGATTCAACTTCTATACAGGGTTATTGTGATGATAATGATTGTGATTACGATGATAATGATTGTGATTACGATGATGATTGTGATAATGATCATGATGATTGTGATGATGATTTTTATTACGATGATAATGAGTTTGATAACGATGATGGTGATTGTGATAGTCATTGTGATAGTGATGGCGATTGTGATAGTCACGGTGATTGTGATGGTGATAGCGATGGTTGTGATAACGAGGATGGAGATTGTGATGATGATTATGATTAAGATGATAATGATTGTGATCACGATGATAATGATTGGGATAATAAATGTGATGGTGATTGTGATGGTAATAGTGACTGTGATAGTGACAGTAATGGTGATTGTGATAGTGATAATGATGGTGATTGTGACAATAATTGTGGTTGTGATAGTGATGGCGATTGTGATCATGATTATTGTGATTAAGATGATAATGATTGAGATTACGATAATAACAATTGTGATTACGATGATAATGATTGTGATGACGAGGATGGAGATTGTGATGACGATGATAGTGTTTGTGATTACGATGATAATGATTGTTAAAATTATGATAGTTATGATTGTGATGGTGATTGTGATTGTGATGGTGATTTTGATGGTGATTGTGATGGTGATAGTGATTGTGATGATGATGATGATGGTGATTGTGATTGTGATAGTGATGGAGATTGTGATTGTGATTACGATGATAATGATTGTGATTACGATGATAATGATTGTGATAGTGATTGTGATGGTGATTGTAATGGTGATGGTAAAGGTGATTGTGATTGTGATGGTGATTGTGATTGTGATAGTGATAGGGATAGTGATAGTGATAGTGTTAGTGATAGTGGTGGTGATGGTGATTGTGATAGTGATAGTGATGGTGATTGTGACAATGATTGTGGTTGTGATAGTGATGGCGATTATGATCATGATGTTTTTGATTATGAAAATAATTGAGATTACGATGATAATGATTGTGATGACGAGGATGGTGATTGTGATAATGTTGGTGACTGTGATAGTGATCGTGATTGTGATAATGATGGTGGTTTTGATAGTGATGGTGATTGTGATAATGATTGTGGTAATGATGGTCGTTGTGATAGTGATGGTGGTTGTGAGAGTGATTGTGATGATAATAATAAATTGTGATGATTATGAAATTTGGCACATATAGGACTGGATTAACATGTAGGACTCTATTTATTCCTTTAGTATGATTCAGTGGGACAGTTACCGAACTGCACGCGGGCGAAGCCGCGGGCAACAGCTAGTACATACAGTGTCGTCCAAAAGTCGATAGGCAATCTCACAAAGCAATAGCTTGACGTTTAGTTTGACTTACGACCTTCTACTTTCAAGAAAATAGACATTGTCATCTACAAGTAAATGTAGTCCAAAATTTCAACATTGAAATATAAGTCAAGATGGCCTAGTGGTTAGGCGCGTCCACATCTAAGAGTGAATCAGTAAGCCGTGAGTTCCAATCTCACGTTGTTACTTTTAGACTTTTTGTAAGTGTTTACTCGATTGGATTTGGATTTAGAAGAAGGTAGATCATAGAAAAATAAGTCAAGAATTTATATTTCTGTGAGGTAAACCTGAGTTTTATGAATATTTTACTTGATCGAAATGGACGTTGTCGTTTGGCGGTGTTAAATTTAGTTAGTGACGTGTGGTTTAATAGACAGCGGTATTGTTGTTGGTATTTTTCAAAATGCAGGCAAATATTGATATTGAGGCGAAGGCGACTAATATTATCGTACTGTATAAAAGTGGTCTTAATAGAACACAAATATCTGAAGAAACTGGACTAATGTGAGTATTATATTTATGAATTATTGTAACAAAGTTTTATTAAAAATTAAAGCCTACTTTGTTATTGTTTATTTATTTGGTGACTTAGGGATTAATAAATTGATTTTAAATCCATCATGAGGCATAAAAGATAAATAATTAGTGTTAATTATTGGATTTATAAAAGCAGAGTGAATGATAACTTCAGTATTTTATTGTAGCTGCCTAACATCATTTTTTTGTTTTTTAGGAATACTGTGAGTCAGATCAAAAGGCCTTGCTAGTCGACAATTAAGTGGAAAGCCGTCGCTTATTATCGATGCGCAGCGACGACATAATATAATATGGTTGGCGAATAAGAAACAAATGGTTTCACACCTACGAGACACTTTGTGGAATTATTTGACACCTCATCGCAAACTGTTCGCCGTGCCCTCCACGCTGAAGGCTTGTATCACGAAGACCAGCTAAGAAGCCCTTCTTGACAGAAAGAGTTATAGAAGAACGATTACGTTTCGCACGGGATTATTTAGATTTTTACTGGAATACTACCTCATGGTAGTATTCCAGTAAAAATCTAAATCTAATCTAGTCTTCTCATGAAGACTCAAAAAACTGACTTTTTAAATAAAGTCAAAAGGGTAGGCTTCATTTATGGCGCAAGAATAACACTCTGCTGGTCTGACAAAAACATAATCCCTAATACAGATTCATGTCGAATTATGGTTAATATGTGGGGATCATGTGGGGATGGATAAGTGCAGCAGGGCCAGGAGAACTGGCTTTTATTCTTCCACGCGCCAACAGTTCTACTTAAATAAGTAGAAGTATTAAAAGATGTCATGCTACAAAATTAATCCCTAGATGCTTTAGTTTTAATTAGATGTGTAACAAAATATTTAGTGAATATTAACTTATCCGTAATTATAATGATCTTAAATTGAGGTTTAGTTTCAATCTTCTTTTCTTCGGGAAAATGAACACTTAAACTATAACCTCAATACGAGTTACATTTATTGTGACGTCACAAAAAATATATTCATAAAGTCTAAATTATTTATATTAGTTTTCAATAAACTCTGCTGATTACCGATACCTATAATAAGTGGGTATCAACTATTATGTTATATTTGTGTCATTAGAATGTTATTATGAATTGAAAGTAAGTGGGTGTATACGGTATCGTATACAATAAAAAATCTTATGATCGGTTACAAGAGAACTTTTTTACATCTAGGTAGGAATGTGACGTTACAGTTATCATGAAAGTTTGTTAATTTTATAAATAAATAAAACGAATAAACATTTTTGTTATCATTCACCACGACTTTTTTATTTCCACCTTCCAACACCGAACAGCTAAAATAATAAATAAATAGTTGAATAATAATACTATGTTTTTTTTACTAATATTTAACTTATTCTTATAAAAAATAAATAATGAACCAATAACTAATGTTACCAAGAAACAAAAACCCCACACGTTGTTAACAGGATTCGAACTCGGATCTCTTTGATCGTGAATCCTACTGATTACCCCAACAGCTATCAACACATGGTCAATGGATGTGAATTTTAGCTATCCAATGGTAAGAACAGGTCGCTTCACAAATAAGGTTTGCTGCGTGTATAATAAAAGAAACGGAAATAATATTCTTATGTTTCGTGGAGTGTGACGCGCGACATGCGATTGGGCGAACTCTGTGGCTGTGGTGTGCGTACTGTATTGAGACCACTTACACATACAGACGCACGGACGCTCGACCGTGCATTCACAGCAATACAATCCTTAGCGTGCCTCAGCTATACACGCTTACTGTACATATATACATACATACATACATACATGAACCCTGAAAACATAACACTCCTTTTTTTGGGCAGTCGTGTAAAAAGACTATGATATTCTTTTAAGGGTGGACAACACAACCGCTATTTCTTATGTAAATAGAATGGGTGGGGTCCAATATCCACATCTTAACAAGGTAGCTAACATGATCTGGAAATGGTGTATGGAAAGAAGAATATTTGTTTTCGCTTCATATATACCTTCCGCTGAAAATACAGAAGCTGACGCGGAATCGAGGAAACTTAATATTGATACGGAGTGGGAATTAGGATCAAATGAATTTAAAGAGATTTTACAAAGATTTCATAAACCAAATATAGATTTATTCGCGTCGCGTATCAACGCAAAATGTTCTTTATATATTTCATGGAAAAAAAGACCGTTTTGCCTATAGCATTGATGCTTTTACCATAAATTGGTCCCAATTTTATTTTTATGCGTTCCCACCTTTTGCCTTAATTTTAAAAACCCTAAATAAAATTGTATCTGATCAAGCCACGGGTATTGTTGTGGTACCACTATGGACGTCCCAACCATGGTACCCTCTCTACAGGTCACTATGCGTTGAAGAGATATTGATACTTCCCCCAAGTAAATCTCTTCTTTCTCCTTTCAGATCATTACACCCGTTGCATCATCAGCTTTCCCTGGCAGTGTGTGTGTTATCAGGGAAGCCTTCCGCAGACAATCTGTCCCGGAATCGGCATTAGACGTGATGCTCTCTTCTATTTCTCCGAATACTAGATCACAATATAGTGGTAGTCTCAAACAATGGTGGGAGTTTTGTTTAGTAAATAATAACGATTTTTATAACGTTAATATATCATCTCTTTTGGAATTTCTCACAATTTGTTTCAAAAAAGGTTCATCATATATGGTACCTTAAATAATCATAGATCTGCTATTTCTTTAATATCCTTAAACAAAGCAGGTGAAGATTTAGGAGTCAAGCGGTTCTTCAAAGGCATTTTTAAATTGAAGCCAACTTTTTCTCGTTACGATGTTACTTGGAATCCAAGTATAGTTTTAGATTATTTAGAGAAACTTCAGAATGATACAATTAATTTAGAATCATTGACTAAAAAATTAGTTATGCTACTCGCATTATCAACCGGCCAGAGGATGCAAACATTATCTTTGATTCTGATTTCAAATATTAAATGCTTTAATGATCGAATCGCAATCGTCATATCGATAACAAATTTGATTAAAACTTCCGGGATTGGCAGAATGCAACCTTCTTTAAATTTACCTTATTTTCATCAAAGACCAGATATTTGTCCCGCTTCTGTCTTGCTGAAATATTTATTGATAATGTCTTCTATCAGATCGGAAACAGAAGATCGTCTTATTTTAACCTATAAAAAACCTAATAAACCTGGGTCCCCACAATCTATCGGACGCTGGATTAAACAAACGCTAACTGATAGCGGTATCGACACTTCTGTTTTTGGAGCTCACACTACGAGGCATGCCACTACTTCAGCTGCTTCTCGATCTGGACTTAGTATTGACGTCATAAGGAAGGCAGCTGGTTGGTCTGCACAATCAGCTGTTTTTGCAAATTTTTATAATAGGCCGATTGTTGAGTCAACCAACTTATTGAGTTCATTAACCTGATTATTAAAAATAATTAAACGAATTCTAGTGATCTAGATTTATGGAAATAAATTACTTACATAGAAGGTACTAAAGTTCCTAATAAGGAATAAGTTTGGTTTTGTACTAAAGAAAAGTCAATTATTTTTGGTTATTGCTTTGGTCTTCTGTAATTATTTAAAAGAAAATAATGTACTGAAGCAAGCTTTTACTATGATTGTTTTACAATAAAGTTATTATTTAATTCATGTTTCTTTTGTTTTTGATTTCTCGTAAATAATTTTATATCGATTATTTTTATACCTTCTTCAAAAATTTTTTGCAACATTGATCATGTTCTCTAAACATCTACAAGTAATAATTTCTCTGAAGGTGAAGGCAGTATAATTGAATGATCAAGCGAGCTTACTTGAAGTGAAGCTCGATCTTGATTATACTGCCTTCACCGAAGAGTAACTCTGTAACTCTGCTCTGAAGATAATGAGTAAGCTAGCGGCGCGCAGCATGGCGAGGTAGCAGGGATCGGATTTTTTCGTTCTCTGTCAACCTATAAATACTTGTGCGATATAGTCTAGCGTACCTACGTACTACAAGTAATAATTTCTCTTCGGTGAAGGCAGTATAATCAAGATCGAGCTTCACTTCAGGTAAGCTCGCTTGATCATTCAAGTATTTATGAAAATTGAATCTAGAACCTAATGCACAGCAGTCGCGACTAAACGAGGCAGTACACAAAAACCACGTTCATCGGATAAGTAGGTATTGTACTCGTATGCCATTTCTAGCTGCCACAGGCTGAGACAGGGGGTTGACCTCTCCTGCACTTTTAAATCTCTATGTGAACGCCATGATCGTTGGGCTCAGCGGCCAGCATGTTGGTTGCCATGTGGATGCGGTATGCGTCAGTAATTTGAGCTACGCTGACGACATTGTGCTGCTGAGCGCATCGGTCTGCGGTCTCAGGAAATTGATGGAGACTAGTGAAGAGTATGCCTCGAGCTATGGGTTGAAATATAATGCAGGGAAGAGTAAATTCATGGTGTTTGTCTGTGGAACCAGAATTCCTACTACATTGTGATACTCTTATGTTATATTATTCTTATTCATCATCTAAAAATTCCTTATCATGCCGTGCCGTCAGTGTGCGCCGGGCCTTAGTGATTCTACAAGTAATTTTTAAATTCGTAACATTTTTGTACTTTTTTGCACAAAACTCTACAAATAAACAGGTTTTCAATTCTTGTATGAATCGGTCGATGGTTGTGGAACGTTTGCTAATACAATAATTATTATTGGTCCGCCGACAGTCTTAAAAGCAACACCTATTTATGCTATCTAACCCTAAAATTAGCAACTCTGTTTGTGGTGATTCAAACTTCGTTTGAAATACTGTTAAAATAAAGTTTCTAATCAGCTTGCACTACAAAGTGGTTGTTACGTCAGTCACTGCGGGCCAAACAGTGCGAAATAAGTGTTTTTTTACGATTTACAAAAAATCTATTGATTGGACTAAAAAAATAAAACACATAAGACCTGCTTTATAGTTAGTTCAGTTAGTATACAAAGTTTCATGATCTAATTTGAAGTACTTTTTGAATACCAGTGGTTTATTGTTCGATTTGGAGGTAACTTTGTTTTTTTTTTTCTATTGAGAAAAGTTTATGGAATCGTGTTTTCGTAACGCATAGTACTTAGCTTTAATCCTCAACTTTACCAAATATTTTTATTTCAACATTAATGTTGCAGTATTTTAGGTATAACGGAGGATCATGCTAAGCCATTTGAGGTAGTATAGGCCCTTCAGCATTGACTAATGAGATTGAATTAATTATAATTATCTATTGTTGTGAGATTTCCGGGGTGCAATGTGCATCAACGGACATTGCATCGTAGTGAAGGTGTACACAAATATTTTCGCCAAATTAAAGTGAATAATGGAACTATGGAGTCACTCCGTCCGTGTTTGAGCAGTCGCACTTGCAACCACAAGACCAACGAGGAGTTCGTTTAATATTCTATTTACCTGTTTCTGCGTGCTGTGTTCTATCCTTATTGCAAATTTAATATTGATATTGTAACAAACAGGAAAACCAAGGTTAGTAATGCAACAAAATTGTCTTTCATTAGTTCAGTTGCGTTAGGTTTCAACTACATGCAACATCGTCCAGTTTCGGAAAACATCACTAAATTAAAAAATGGAGATCATACCAACGATCGCTACTTTACAAACCAACCAATCAATTCCTAGATTCCGTTATAACCATTTTACGTGTGCTGGATCTGAAATGGTGTGGCTAGTAAAAACTTGGGCTTGGATAAACCGGCTGTCTTACACTAAACAATTATACGAAGATCTAGAGTTTTCAACGCACTACATCATGTTTGGACTGACCCTAGCTACGCTGATCTATGGACTGATATCGTGGTACGTGCTCAAAAACTTTCGAAATTACAGAAATTTCGTGTGCCTCAACGCAATTTTAGCCAACTTCTTCATCTCTTCAATGCTGCAGATAGCATATTATTATCTCCCGAAAGAAACAGATAAACGTTTTTCATATGAAATTGTAAATAAAAACATACTCTTAAGAATTAAAGGATGTTGGTTTGCCATTATTACTAATTATCTATTAATATACTTAGCATCGGCCAAACACCACTGGTTAATAGTCATATGTCACATGTTTTACTTAGACATTGTTAAAGTTTTTAATGTGCATATCCGATGGAAATATGTTAAAAGCAGCCTCTTTGGTTGGGGTGCGTCTGTCATAATAACAATAATTCATGTTTTTGTTACTTCTGGTTACTTTTTTAAATTTGATGAATTTCACGTTGGCGATGTAGGATTTTTATTTTTTATTTTAACTGTCACATTAAATTGCTTGCTTTACTTACGAATTGTATACTCACTCTGCCGTAGTTCAAATGCGAGCGCACATACGGCTTCGAACAAATGGCGTCGCTTCTACATCGCCACTTTGTTATTTATATTGAGTGACGTCTTATTGTTGCTTTTTCATGTTGTTTCGTTTATGGATGACGGAAACCAACTAATACTTTGGTTGCATACCACTAACCCCAGAACTTCTATAAACAGTAAAAGGAACAAAGTCATACATGTTCTACAGATATTAACATATCACTTAAACCCATTCCTATTGAACGTTTATCTGGTTGTCGTAAAGAGTAATCGAGAGTTGTGGTACGAATTTTATGTCAATAAATTCAAGTGTAGGCCGTTACTAACCAGAGACACGGCTCACGATATTAATATGCAAGAAAGAGTTACTCGAGACTCTGGTGATGTCCAACCTGCAGCCATTGATGTATAAAATATTACATTGTATGTTTATACATATAACTAGCTGACCCACGCAACGTCGTCTGCGTCACCTAAAAGAGAAAAATCTCACAAAAGGAATAAAATTTATCTGTTTTTGCAAAAAAAATCATTTATGCTTCGCTCCTATTAGTCGCAGCGTATATATAACCTTCCTCGATAAATGGACTATCCAACACAAAAATATTTTTTACATTCCAACCAGTAGTTCCTGAGATAGAGCGTTCAACCCAACAAACTCTTCAGCTTTATAATCTTAGTATAGATTATAATACTAAAATAGATTAGTGTATGTTATATAATTTTGGGTGTAAAAATATCCTTAACGAAGCCGAAAGGAACTTGTTCTCCCATCGCTAGTTTTAAATGTTATAACTTTACTTTAAATACCTATATTAAACCCTGTTCTATTTAATACATCCATCAATACAGTTTTGAGTGCGTTATACTGAGCCCTACCCCCCCTCCCTCCTTATTAGCCCTGTAGCACAATATAAAAATGGACAGTAGCGAAACTAAGCCTAGTTGATGCATTATTTACCTACGCTTCATTGAAGCCATAGGGTTGTCCCTTTTAATGTTGTTGATATTGTTTTTTTTATTAAAACATTTTTATTCTGTTGTGATCAATCGATATAATTGAAATATGTCACTAGCTTACAAATGCAATTTAAATAGTATTTATGGCATAGTTATCTTATGGCGTCGGTTAATATCAACAAAAGACGATAGTTAAAACACGGAAAACAGTTTATGCGAAACGTACCGCGTTTCAACCCGAAAATGCGTAGGAATACCTAGGAATTAAAAAACTATAACATGAAAAAACAACTTTATTACTTAAAAAAATATCTTCGTTATTACAAATTATTTACAGAAAAATACTTTCTTCTGCTACGACACGTTCGAAATTCTATATTATTGAATTTATTGTGTTAAAAATTCAAACAGCCGTAGGTATACCGCGCAATACGTTCGTGACATTTTTAAAAAGATTGGGAATAAAACTTATACATGACCAGTCGTCTCGGCGCGGCACGCGCTACTGACAGCACCGCGACGTCCGCTCGGGGGTCCCGTCGATGCGCATGTTTGTGTGAGTGTGCGGTATTGAGCGTAATGTAGGCAGTTTCCCCACTGTCCATTTTTATATTGTGCCTGTAGCCTGTAGACGCCTGATTTTTCACTCCAAATCAAAGTTGTTATCTAGCAATGAATTTTTGCATACTACATACGTATTTTTACTTAGTTTGATGTACAGAATGCTTGGTTGACGCCTTCGTAAAGAGTTATTTAACAATTATACAAAACATCATGTAGTAGGTATAGGTACTTGATATTTTGTTTGTTTTCAAATGTTTTTTTCTACAATGTATTTAGTGTTTTAAGGCTAAATTAATTTAAAACCACGTTCCTTATCAATTATGTCAATTGTTTGTAGATGACTGAGATAAATAAAATTAAGTGGTGTTTTATGTTATTATATTAGAATAAGTATAGAAAATAATAAGAATTTTATTTGTGCTCTTATTTTCAATAGCAAATTATTTAATAACTTGTTTTTTTTTTTAATATTTGCAAGTCAATCTATGGCCAGACATGTAAATTAAAAGCATATTTTTAAAGATTTTGTATTGTATCATGTGCAAATAATTTGATTAAATTAATGTGTTTTCTTCTGAATGTTTTTAATTCAAACTGAAACCGGGCCTCAGTATAATGATGGTTAGCCAAACAACCTTTTTTTCAATTAAAGTTAATGATTTATAACTTATAATAATATTAATAATTAATAGCTTGAGTACCAGTTCTGATGATAGTTATGTTTAGTCCCACACAAGTTTCTGATCCCATTTTTATTTGACCTATTGGGGCAGCTGTCACTGTCATGTCAATTGAGTGTGGTTAAGAAAAACTTGATTTGCACGGAACGTGGAGATTGTATTTAGTTGAAAGAAAATTGTATATCGTTTGAATCTTAATTGGTTTCCGAATTATTGGTTGTAATTAGAGTTTGCCGAGCCTAATATCCCCCTTGAGGTATTTACCCACGATACTTAGTGCTTTTGGACAAAAACGTCGTTTTGACGTTAAGTGAGTTAGCCGCGCGTGGAACTGCATGTCATAACGACATTCGTGAAAAGTGTAAACGATTTACCGGGCCCGGAGCCGTTTTGTGATCATCTCGGACGATTGTGGTGGGCATTCCCCTTATTGCACGCTGACGGACCAGCGTCCCTTGGGAACCCGAAGTCGAATCTGACCACCATACTTTTCCCTCAGTACACAAACACCATACACAAGACACATATACATACATACACAGAACCGACGGGAACCCATACAGGAACTCATCACCAGCGCTGGGTAAGTACAGTGGGGCGAGATTGTTGTTAATTGGCTCCGCGGATCGCGGACATCCGACCCTTTTTTTTTTTTTTTTTTTTTTTTTTTTTTTCGGATGGGAAATCATCAAATAACCCCTCCCGCTCTGGGCGGAGCAGGAGGGAGTGTCAGACTTTTACTGACTAAAACCCATCCATGTTCCTTCATCGCCCTTTGTGTTCCGGGGCCACGGTATCTCTTTCGAATAGTCCCGCAACCCCGGCAGGCATCGGTCCTTACGGACCCCTTCCTTTTTGCTGACTCTCTTTGAGGCGCGCGTGGAACACGAACGCGCCGTCGACACGGCCTGTCGTCATGAGACGGACGGACGGCGAGCTAGCCCATAGCTCACCGTCCACAGGCCCGCGCCTACGGTGGCCGGGGGCCACGTGGTGGTGGCCCCCGACGCCCGGGGCGTCTCCCGCGGCGGCCGGGACGTTGAGAGGTTCTCTCCCTCTCACGTTCCGCCACCTCCTTCTCTAGCATTACTGCTTCGCAGAAGGAGGTGACGGCGTCCCATTCCGTCTCGCTCCGGACCATGGCTTGCACCAGGGCCGGACGCGAGAGGTCGCCGCCGCCGATCGCCGCTTCGAGGACACGGCGGTGCTCCGCCCACGCGGGGCACACCTCCACCGTGTGCTGCACCGTGTCCTCCGGTCGATCCTCACAGTGGAAGCACCCGGACGTTTCCTCCCGCCCGATTCGGTGCAGGAACCTCCCGAACACCCCGTGTCCAGTGAGGACCTGCGTCAGGCGGAAGGTGAGGACGCCGTGGCGTCGCTCAAGCCACTCCTCAAAGAGGGGACTTATCGCCACTATCGTGGCGTGCCCTGCACGAGGTTGCGACAGTCGCTCTCTCCATGTCGCCATGAGATCCCGCCGGAAGTCTGTCCGCTGAGCGACAATTTGTCGCTGCAGCGGAGTTTCCCCCCGGCGTAGCGCCTCCGCGCGCCATTCATGTAGGCGCGCGAGGACTATCGCCTCTAGATCCCATGGCGGCAATCCGGCAAGGAGGCTCGCCGCCTCGCGGGAGATCGTACGGTACCCCCGGGCCAGCCTTACGGCTACTACCTTTTGGGACGCGTTCAAATAGTGAGCGGCTCGCAGCCTCAATGAACTCGCCCACACCGGGGCCCCGTAAAGGGCCATTGACCGCACGACTCCCGCGTAGAGCCTCCGGCAGGAGGCGTTCGGCCCCCCCAGATTGGGCAGGAGCCGCCTGAAGGCAGCCCCAGTCCGTTCCAGTTTGGGGGCCAAACGTCGGAAATGTTCTACGAAGTTCCACCGGCTGTCAAGGACAAGTCCCAAGTACTTTAACGTCGACTCAACGCCGATGGATACCCCTCCTACCGTCAGTGAGGATCCCGGAGGTGGCGCATTCCGAGGCCCATGAAAGCACATGGCCTCGGACTTGTGCAGTGCCACCTCGAGACCCAGTTGCCGGATCCTCTCAACGACTATCGCAACCCCGCGTGTCATCGCTTCGGCCGCCGCCTCGTGCGACCTCCCCTGTGCCAGCACCAGCGTGTCGTCAGCGTAGCACACTACGCTGACACCGCTAGGGAGGTCGGCGCGCAGCACCCAGTCGTACCCGATGTTCCACAAGGGCGGCCCTAGGACCGATCCCTGCGGAACACCGCACGACATCTCTCGCCGGTTCCATTCTCCGCTGCGACCAGGGTAGATGACGGCTCTGTCCGTCAGATAGTCCCCGACCACTCGACGGAGGTAGGTCGGCACCCGGTGATACCGGAGTGCCTCCCTAATGCAGCTCCAGGGCATGGAGTTGAAGGCGTTGGCGATGTCGAGAGACACCGCCAAGACAACCCCACCCCTGGAAACTGCATCCCCCGTCGTGAGGGCTCTCACGCGCATGATGGCGTCCACCGTAGAGCGCCCCTTGCGGAAACCAAACTGGTGTTCCGCAAGGTCCGGCCCAGTCCCCGCAAGGTGCACGGCGAGGCGGTTCGCAATGACTCTTTCAAAGAGCTTGCCCACCTCGTCGAGCAGCACCACGGGCCGGTATGCGGACGGAGAGTCCGCAGGGCGCCCCGGCTTCCGGATGAGGACCAGCTTCCCCGTCTTCCAACGAAGCGGGAACTGGCCTCTCTCCAAGCATGCGCTTAGGAGCCCCTCCAGTCGGGGCCCGAGAGCCTCCGAGGCCAGGACCCAGGCTTTGCCAGGCAAGCCATCGGGTCCCGGGGCGGTATTTTTGGCACTGAGCCTGCAAACCGCCACTCTCAGGTCTACCCCAGTCACCTCCGGAGTGTCGTCGTCGTCGTCCTGATGATCCGCTTCCAGCACCGCAGGCGGCGGAGCCATAGGCGGGGGTGGGTGTTCCCCTCGCGAAGGGAACAGAGTGCTCACCACGTCCTCCACGAGCTCAGGCCGGAGACTCTGCGTCAGTGGGGGGGCCCAGGGGCGGAGTTTGTCCCGCACCAACTTGTAAGGGCGCCCCCACGGATCTCTGTCGAGAGTCCCGCAGGCCAGCCTCGCGGAGAGCGGTCTTCGCCGCTCTGTACCCCTCATATAGCTCCGCCTCAATGGCTGCCGCATCCGGTGGGCGGATGCGGAGCCTGCGATGCCTGGCGTACAGGTGCCGTGCAGCGACGCACGCTTTACGCAGAGACGTTAGCTCTCGCGACCACCAGTACACCTGACGCCGGGCGCTTCTTGGCCGAACGCGGGGCATTGCCACGTCGCAGATGTCGGACATGGCCTCCTGGAACCACCCTGCCTCATTGTTTACGTCGGCAGGCCTGTCCGGTGATGTCACCCAGGCCTGCACGATCGAGGCTTCCAGGAGGAGCTCCCGGTCCAGCTGCTTTAGCGCCCAACGCGGACCACTCGGGGCCTGTTGGACCAGCGCGCTTGAGGTCTGGGTGGAGACGTCGAACCGGATGTACCGGTGGTCGGAATAGGTCTCCACCCCCTCCATGACACGCCAGTCAACGACACGCGGCGACAGAGCGGGGCTAGCGAACGAAATGTCCACCACCGACTCGCCCCGCATCCGCACACACGTGGGGACAGAACCCCGATTTAGGACGACCAGGCCCTTCTCCAGGGCCCAGTCTTCCACCATCCTTCCCCGCACGTCTGTGCAACGAGAACCCCAAGCCAAGTTCTTGGCATTGAAGTCCCCGAGGACAAGCACGGGGAGGGAATGGTTTCCGACGACAACACTCAACTCTGCGAGAGAGTTGTGGAACTCGGCGAGAGTTCGGCTCGGGGAGAAGTATACTCCCACCACTACGATCTCCCCGAACCGGGCTGCTACGCACCCCCGACCCCTCCTGACACCTTCAAGGGTCGGGGTACCGGCGGCGGCCGACGACACTATGGTCACTGAGCCGCTAAGGTCCGCCACCCAGTCTTCCCTGGGGAGGACAAAGTACGGCTCAGCGACCACAGCAATGTTAATCAACCACTGCGCCATGCTCTGGAGCAACAGATCCTGAGCGCAGGCGCAGTGGTTGATGTTCGCTTGGAGGAAGCGTAATGGGGCCGTTATTGGCACTCCATTACCGCTTCCTCCCTAGCCCCCTTGCGAGGGCCCCTCTGTGGTGGCGACAGTGGCAGCGGCAACGGTGGCAGTTGCGGCTGCGGCGGTGGCGACGGTGGTGGTGGTGGCGGCGGAGGGCCTCCCCTTGCCTCTGGTGGCCTTGGTGGGTGCAGCGCAGGCCTTGCTTCCAGCCTGGTGGTCGGCTGGCTTGCCA
This sequence comes from Xestia xanthographa, assembly GCA_905147715.2. Classification (NCBI taxonomy): domain Eukaryota; kingdom Metazoa; phylum Arthropoda; class Insecta; order Lepidoptera; family Noctuidae; genus Xestia; species Xestia xanthographa. Next base: position 20,506,422 of record LR990666.1, on the reverse strand, counting down.
GCCGCCGCACAGGCACCGCAGTGCGGCGTGGCGCAGCAAGCCGCGGATACGTGACCGGGCTGGCTGCAACGGAAGCAGAGTCCGCTGCGGTCAACCTCCGAGGCGCACTGTACTGACACGTGGTGTCCCACGTGGCAGCGATAGCACCTCAGAGGTCTGGGCTCTAGCAGCTTCACCTGCGCTGAGACCCAGCCCACCAGTAGCCTTCGGCCCTCCGTTATGGCTTTAGCCGCCGTCACCGGGCAGCATACCGTAACGGTATGCATACCCGTGGAGTCCGGGCGAATGGCGCCTGCCCTGACCTGATCGGCAGGGCAACCTCCGGACCTGGCGACGGCAGCCACCACCTCCTCCTCGGTAACCGAGTCGTCCAGACCCAGGATGCGCAGGTCTGCGCATCTGACGGGCCTGGACACTCGGGCCTCGTCCGCGTTTAGGGACGCTCTGAGCTTTTCAGCCAGAGCGTCGGCGGACGAGCCGCTGGTTTCGCCGGGGATCTCCAGCAATCGAGCCCCTGTCGCGGTGACTTTAAGCCGGAGGCCCCCGGTGATCCCAAGCTCACTGAGGTTCACCGCCTCTTTCGCCTTCGCCAGAAGGTCGCGGTAGGACACGCCCCTCTTTTCCGCGTCCGGCTGTAGTGTGATCACTACAGCCGCGGTCTTCGGGGCGCGAAGCCTAGCCGCAATCTTTCGCGCCCTGTGCTGGTGCTGCCGCTCCACATTTCGGGCCTTTTTGGCCGCCTTCCTCCCCTTCTTCTTCTCCCCGACCACCTGCCATCCGGCTGCAGCCGCAGGTGTCGGGGGCTGGGGGGGCGGTGGTGGCGGTGGCGGCTGGCTTGCCGCAGGCACTGGCCCACTCACCGCTGGCACTGGCGCCGCTGGCGCTGGAGCCGACACAGTCGCCGCCTGTGCAGCCGCCTTGCCCTTTCTCCTCCTGGGCGCCTTCTTAGTCGGCGCCGGTTGCGCCGGAGCTGACTTTCCAGGGAGAGGGGGCGCCGCAGCCCTGCCGGAGGACTGGCTCGACGGCCCAGGTCCGGGTGGGGCAGCCGCAGCAGCCGCGTATGACACCGTACTCGGCATCGTGCTCGGGCCCGCGGCTGCCTTCTTTGCACCCAGGGCGGGGCGCAGAACAATTCCCTCCAGGACGGAGAACCGCGCCTGGAAGGAAGCCAGCTCCTGCCGAACCAGGTTCAGGACCTGGTTCTCCACCGGCACGGGCTCGGCTTGTCGCTGTTGCTGCTGCTGTTGGTGGCCGCCATTTGGAGGCGCAGCACGGCTACCAGCCTCGCGCAGATTGGCCAGGTCAGCGTGGAGCTTGGCGTTCTCCTTTTGGAGAACCTCCATGGCGGCCGTCAGGCGGGCCACCTCCTCCCGCAGTTTGGCCACATCTCCCTCTGACGAAGGAGGTGGTGGAGGCCTCGCAAAGTTGGCCTCCGCTGCCGCCATGACGGAGGCGGAAGCACCGGGTATGGCCTTGAGTTTAGATGAGGTCTTCATCTTATTGGCCACGCCCCTTATTGCGGCTTCCACCTCCTTAGCAAACCTGGCCTTACGCTCCGCCTCGGAGCCACCAGTTGCACCCGCCTCGTCGCCAGACCCGGGAACAGTAGTGCCCGGGGGGCGCACCTCCTCGGCAGGTCTTGCCGACCTCACGGGGGCAGAGAGCCCCCTCCCCTTGCCCCGGATCCCCCCCCGCTTGTTGGTGGGGATTTTTCGGGCCGAGGCCTCCTCATCTCCGGATGACGACCCCCGGTCGCCATCCCGCCTGGGCCGCTTGCGGAAGAACTTGCTGTTCTCCGCAGGCGTCCCGGCCCTCACGCGACGGGAGCTCTCTGAGCCTCCCACGCTCACCTCACTTGATGCTACGTCGGACTCCGACGCCACATCCCTCCTCTCCTCTGTTTTGCCGTTGCCGGCGGTGTTTGTTTTTTTATTAATTTCATCCATATCTAATCCCACGAGTCTGGGGGAAATAAGCTACAATCTAGGCAGAGACCCCTGTACCTAGAAGGGCAGATTTAAGCATTTGTTACTCGCCATGGGGGTCTGCAGGTACCCTGGCGAGGAGTGCACTAGCGACTGATTTGTTCCATGGAACACCCGTCAGCCATACATCCCCTCGCGGTGCGTCGCCACTTGGGATTCGGGGTAACTTTTTATAGAGGTTTTCTACCTCGCGGTCCGGGCGGTTAAGCCAAGACCCTCGGTCCCCTATCGAAACCGCGAGACGTGATCCACAGCGCTTCGATAGCCAGATTACGAGAATGACGGTGACAGAGGAGGACGGATCCTTCTCTGTCTGCTCGGAGGCAGGGTGAGTGCACACCGAGCCCGCCCTCATTCCTCTGCTGTGCCCTCTGCTTAACAGAGGGTCACGCAGAACAACGCTCCGTTGGTCCAGAATGGACCCTACCCTTGTCAGATTCATTAGCCGCGGCGGTCACATTCCCCGGGGGATAAAAGGAAACTCTCATTTCCCCTCATTCCCCGGAGAAGGATACCGCCACGTCCAGGGTGCACCGGCCCAGCAGCTGCTCTTCCCTCCAGACGTATCGAGAGGGACCAGCAGCCGCCAGACACACGTGGAGGACTTCTGACATCGCACCCCCGGACATTCGACCCTCAGATCTTACCCTGGAAGGGTGTCGAACACCCATGTTATAAGGGAACCGCCTATTGTCAACAACCGGGCACAAATGCAAAATTAGCCGTGTGGTATCCGGCAGAGTAGAATAGAACCAACCCATTACACTCACGGGTGTCGTATAAGGCGACTAATCAGAACACCTTGCGCCTCCGTAGACCAGAGAATGGGCAGCAGCGTTTTCTGTTAGTCTGTCATCACTGCCGATCTCCAATCCGCCTGCCAAGCGTGGAGGTTACGGCAAATTCCTCCTATCATGGGAGAGGCTTATGTCCAGCAGTGGACGTTATGGGCTGATGTAGTAGTAGTAGTGTAGGGCACAAATTCAGGCTCCGTGGCTGCTACTGAGAAATTCCGGATGAAAAAACCCAATAACACTTTGCCCGACTTGTTGCACGAATTAGTTTATTTTATTGAACTTTAAATTTTATTTTTATTTTATTTAAAGCTTTTCTGTAATTCATTAATTTATTACAGACATGGCACATATATTAAATTCACAATTAGTTATAAGTATCTCATACCTGCGTCGAATTTGATAATTGTCTCATGGGATCATACTGCTGGGATCAAAAGTAGGTATTCTCGGTGTTAATCCAAGTTATATACTATCTGTGTGCTAAATAACATCAAAATTCGTTCAGTAGTGTTTGAGTGGAAGAGTAACACATACAAACTTTGGCATTTCTAATATTATTAATGTAATAAATAATAATAATACCTAGATAATGGATGTAAAAGTCCCTTAACAAAGCCGAAATGAACTTGTTTTTACCGTCACTGCGACATTCTTTTTATTCTTTAAATTATTTACAAACAGGAGGAGCTCAGCTTCAAATAATAACTGCCACTCGGGTTTACCTTTAGGTTAAGCCATGCTTGCCTAGGTTGGTCTGTGTATGGGTGACTACCCATTACTTACCGAGTTTGCTCCGTGCCTCGGAAAGAATGTTAAATAGTTAGTTGGTGCCGGCTGTCATTTGTAGATCTTTGACAGTCGTGACTGTTATTCCAGTGGCCCAAAAAGTCTGACAACCAGCCTTACCAAGGGGTATCGTATTACCCAGTACTTACTGGGTTGTGGAGGTCAGATAGGCAGTCGCTCCATGTGAAATACTGGTATTCAGCTTCATCCCGTTAGACTGGAAGCCAATCCCAACAACATAGTTGGGAAAAGGCTAGGCAGATGATGATGACACAAATTTTCGGTTCTAGGACATGTCGATTTCCTCACAATGTTTTTTTGTCCACCGATCAAAGAGCAGTGGTGATGAAATAAATTACACAAAGAAATGCGCCTGCCTAGATTTAACGTTAACTAGAAGCACTTTTTAATCTCATTAGCATCCGGCCCAATAAACGGCTCCAGGCCCATCTCGTAACTTTCCCATTTCGACAACTTAACAAAAGACGCACGAAACAAGTGACAAAGTGTACCAACTCGTAACTATTTTTATCTTCATACATTGAATCCCATTTCGACAACCATAAATTTCAACTGTTTTTTGTACTGTACAGTCAGCTCCCAAAGTTACAAGGAAACCATTTGTTGATGTTGCTATTTTTTGTCTCTCTCTGACACACTAAAGTTTGTTACGAGAGTACTCAATTTTGACTTTGACTAGAAGTACTAGGAGAAAAGAATCAAGAACGAGATGTTGGTGCCGCTGAAATCGTCTTTTTAGTGAATACCCAACAATAAGTACTAGGAGAACAGAATTGTGAAGATGTTAGTCTCGCCGTTTACAATACTACCAGTCTACTACTACCGACTACCAGATTTACAAAAGGGGATCGGGATATCACGAGCCGACTCTCCAAGTAAAAAACTGGTATTCTGTGGAATCTAGTTAGACAAAATGATGACGCTACGGTACCTATACTATCAAGTAATTTAGCTTTTAGCAAATCTTCTCCATAATCGAGTTATGGTACAGGGAGGCTGTGCGAAATAAATATTAATAATGGTCGCTAATGGTGTCGATTCTTGTGCACAAATTAAACTTAATTTAGGCTATTGCTATCTTTTACTAAAAGGTGGTGCGAGAAAAGGACGGCTATAGCTATGTACTAAGTTAGAGATATCAAACTAGTATATGCCTTGCGGCTTCACCGTGTTTTTAGTCGACATGTTTTTACGTGCACCCTTCATTTGTATAGAAACATTAGTTCCAACTAAATTTGACAGCTCTAAATTACGTCCGTCTCTTTCTGGTTTTATTTAAAAAGATAGCAATAGCCTAAATTAAGTTTAGTTTGTGCACAACAGAATCGGCACCAATATCAGTATGTTTGAGTGATTTTCTCAAACATAATGTTTAGGCGGCGCGGCTGAAAATCATATCTTAAACTGAATGTACAATATTTTTTTTTAAAGAAAGAAGGCGTACTTATCTTGATCAAGCCGTCAATATTTTAGTAGATCATAACATTTTAGTAGTGAAAATAAAAATAGTTATTTAGCATAATAAAATTCTAAGTTTGGTGGCGGGTCCACAATCTGTTTTTCTAGGGATGACCACCACTTAAACGAAACTACACTAGTCTACTAGAAATTACTAATTTTATTTGTATTCAATAGTTTTTTTGTTATGATTTCCTGCCAAAAATGTAAATAAGTCTTGTTTTCTTTTTTCTTTTCTTACGCACGCACACAAAAATTCAAATCTTTCCTCTTTATAATATTAGTGTAGATTGTTGGAACTATTTGTTTACTTAGTTATAAGTTTATTTACTTTTTTCTCATAGCAGGAAGGTTTATTTTATGTACATAACATTGCTTTAGTATTTACGATAAGGTAAAAAGAAATAAATAATATCGAACAGTAATTGTGATTTTTCTTAGTTGTTCTCCTGAGTGCTAACTGTACTTTCCGAACAAAAAGTTTACCAAATGGGATTCAATGTATGAAGATCAAAATAGTTACGAAATGGGATTCAATGTATGAAGATTAAAATAGTTACGAGTTGCGCGTCTCTTGTTTAGTTGTCGAAATGGGAAAGTTACGGTATGGGCCGGAGGCAAAAAAACCCTGTAATAATGAAGATCATTTTTTTTTTAAAAGCGGTTCCCATACAATTTTCAAGAAGCTGTAACTCGAAAAAAACTTTTATGCAAAAAATAAAACCGACTTCAAAAACACAACAAAGTAAAAATAACTTTAGCTCCAGAAGTCAGTGACTTCTGTGTGTTTGATTCAGTTCCTTTGCCACCGACTTCTGAAGCTAAAGTTATTTTTCACTTTGTTGTGTTTTTGAAGACGGTTTTATTTTTTGCAAAAAAGTTTTTTATTTTTCCATTTTTAGTTGTAATATCCTGTACAAATATTAGCTATACATTTATTTTAACATAACATAACACCACGCCTGTAATCCCCAAAGAGTTGGGCTGAGGTGTACCCAATAATACCTACACCCACATTTAGCCAGGTACCTACCTATGTTTAAGTCCTATGTAATAGGGGGCGAGTGCTGGCGCAATTCCAGACTCCGTGACTGCTACTGAGAAATTCCTGATGGAAAAACCCAATAACACTTTGCCCGATCCAGGAATCGAACCCATGCTGAGTAGTCGCCACCACTAGACCAACGAGGCAGTCATTTATTACATATTGTTAACAATACATGTCATGGTAATAGGCTTATCCCCAATAAAATGAAACCTAATAACTGTCGAAAAGTTGAAAAAAAAAAAAACTCTACACATCTGCATAACCCCTCAGAGCATACAGGCGTGATGTTATGTTATGATGTTGTGAAAACAACAAAAATCCAAGCGATTGCAGCAATCACGACCGATTTGTTGTCTATAATTGAAGTGTTCCATTGTATATCTCCGAAGATCACCATCAGATCTTCACCAAATTTAAACGAGACCACCGCATAATAATTTTCTTCCAAACAAAAAAAGAATCATCGAAATCGGTTCACAATTGGCGAAAAAAAGGCTGAATATACACACAAAAAAAAACTTTTTGGAAGTCGGTTAAAAACACCTTCTAGTTTATGTGGTATCCTCAATTCTTCGTTATCGTGTGGTTAGTGCCTAACCTGGTGTCAGAGTTTTTATTCCACCCATGGCAGTCCGACGGTTACACTACTATGCTTGTTAGCATAGTAGTGCGGTTACACCACTGCTTGGTATTCTCAATGCACGAGTCAAACTTGCACTTGGCTGGTTTTTAAAGTTCCGTACCCAAAGGGTAAAAACGGAACCCTATTACTAAGACTTCGCTGTCTGTCCGTCTGTTTGTCCGTCTGTCCGTCTGTCCGTCTGTCCGTCTGTCCGTCCGTCTGTCACCAGGCTGTATCTCATGAACCGTGACAGCTAGACTGTTGAAATTTTCACAGATGATGTATTTCTGTTGCCGCTATAACAACAAATACTAAAAACAGAATAAAATTAATATTTAAGGGGGGCTCCCATACAACAAACGTGATTTTTTTGCCGTATTGTCCAATGTATAGATAATGGTACGGAACCCTTCGTGCGCGAGTCCGACTCGCACTTGGCCGGTTTTTATATTCGAAAAATATTAGAGAATTTATTCTAATATTATAAACGCGAATGACACTCTAATAACACCAAAAACAACTCGATTACAACTCTTTATACCTGTTTGTTCCCTTTATCGTCTTAACAGCTGTACGGGTTA
>LR990666.1:20323035-20499101 GCA_905147715.2 Xestia xanthographa | reverse complement strand
CTAGTACTTTTAACATTTTTTAATTAGTCAAATATTTCAGTTGGAATAACAGTTTTTACGCAAAATCAAATAAGCCAAATATAGTATCGACAGTTTTCAATTCACTCTTTCCTATTCAGTTAAATGTTTCAATGACAAAAATGTGAACTGCTAAGTGGGTAGGAGGTAAATCATAAATGTCGCTCAATGTGGAAGTTTCTTGACATTGTTACAATATATTAAGAATATTAACTACTCTTTTTTTTTAGTTAGTAGCGTTTTTTTCTATATTTTTTTTTCTATATCATGTATTCGTTCCTGGGTCCAGACCCAGGAACGAAAAAAAAAAAAAAGGAAAAAAAGAAGGAAGGAAGAATTTTATTTACAATTTTAACCTAACCTAACCATTTTTTTAAATTACCTAAGTAATTATCCTAATCTGAATAGTTCAGTTCCGGGTAACCTACTAAAAACAATCTCTTTTTTCTATTAATGCAATTCGTTTCTGGAATTCGCCGGCCGCTGCCGCGGCACCGCTGGCTTCGCTCGCTCGGCTCGTGCGTAGGAGGTCACAGTTTTAACCTAACCTAACTTACCCATTTTGTTTAAAGCAGAAATTAACATAATCTAAATAGTTGAGTTCCGGGTAACCGACTAAAAAATATATCTTTTTTCTATTAAGAGGGCTATTACAAATTTTCTTGTTTTTGAGTGTTTTAAGAGTCTAGCACTCAAATATAAGAAAAATTTTGATTTTTATTTTGAGCACTCCATAGAGAATTAATCAAACTTTCTCGGGCATATATCTTTTTTAATTTTGTGGCCATATCTAAACCATAATCACACTTCTAAACTGAGATTTTAGAAGTGTGATTATGGTTTAGATATGGCCACTAAATTAAAAAAGATACATGCCCGAGAAAGTTTGATTAATTCTCTATGGAGTGCTCAAAATAAAAATCAAAATTTTTCTTATATTTGAGTGCTAGACTCTTAAAACACTCAAAAACAAGAAAATTTGTAATAGCCCTCTTAATGCAAGTCGTGTCTGGGACTCGCCGGCCGCTACCGCGGCACAAAAAATCTTATTTTTGCTTTAATATTTTTTGTCTTAACAAATCATTTCACCAAACGTTTATTGTCTGAAGATTGTTTGCTGTAATAAATCATTTGATTAAAGACTTTGGTCTTTAATCAATGCCATAATGACATTATACTTGGTAATATTTTACCAAGTAAAAATTTGACCAAATAAAAATATGCGTACTAAAATCATTCGAAATATTGCAATGGTATAAAAAAAAAATTGCTAAAATTTGTTTGGGTAAAGAAATTTTGGCAAAATCTTTTCGGCAAAACAGCAGGATCCCAAAAAACATATTATAATTTAAATTTTTCGTAAGTATCTTATATTTTTTTATAGTTTTTTTTTTTTTTTTAAATCACGAAAAATATTATTTTTTTTTTATTTATAATAAAACAGTCCCAATCGTTCTAACTTCGATGATCGAGTTTATGGCTTTCGGGTTCAGAACGACCTAAAAATAAGCGTGTATACATCATCTTCATCCATCATCATAACATTACGCTTGTAATCCCCGAAGGGTTAAACAGAGGGTGAGGAGGGGGAGGGGGAGAGGGAGGGGGGAGGGGGAGGGTTAAGGGTTAAATAGTACCAACACACACATTTCGCAAGTTATGATCAAGTCCATGTAATAGGGGCGAACCTATCAATCAATCAATCAGAATATTTATTTGCTAGAATATGGTACATTTAAGGTGATACAGTAAATTGTGGTTTCATCATAATATCCTGTCATAATTTGACGTGCAAATACATTCACAATAGGCGATGTCTATTAACATCAATCGGGCACAAATTTAGACGCCGTGGCTGCTACTAAGAAATTCCTGATTGCATTTTGCCCGACCCGGGTATCGAACCCAGGACTTCATACTCAGCAGTCTCGCTTGCGGCCACTCGACCAACGAGGCAGTCAGTGCTTCTGAGAAATACTTGAAAGACACAAACATCATGTACGGTTGACCAAGCTATTTAATTTACATTTTACAATGTAATTTGCATGTTAAAATGTAAACCAAATAGCTTGCTCGACCGTACGATAGTCCCATAGTAATAAGACGTTGTTCAGTAATTTCGCCTCCAGAAAACATGTTTTTAGGGTACCGCACCTCAAAAGGTAAAAAAAGGAACCCTTATAAAATCGCTTTCTTGTCCGTCCGTCTGTCACCACCGATTTTCTCAGTAATGGGTGGACCTAGCAAGCTTGAAATTCATACCAGATACTGAGGTCTATAGTCCCTATCAGAAAGAATAGAAGAAAAAATCTTTATTCATCGCAGGGACATGACGTGCATAGAAAAATTTGAAAACAGAAACAATAAACATAACAAACATTCAGAGTATTGGGGGGTATTAGGTGTATAAAAAGGTCAAAGTCCTGAGTCAACATCATAAAAAGATATGGGCAAATTTAGATTTTCGCGAAAACTTGTAAGTACCAAAATTTACCTTACTTTTCAACATTTTTATGTTTCGGAATTTTTCCTTTACTTGTGCTGTGCTGACAGTTCTGGGTCAACCGGAAGTCCTTGTCCGTCTGTCCGTCCGTCTGTCACCACCGATTTTTTCAATAATCGGTGGACCTAGCAAGCTTGAAATTTATACCAGATACTGAGGTCCCTATTAGAAAGAATGAAAGAAAAAGTCTTTATTTATCGCAGGGACATGACGTGCAAACAAAATTTGAAAACAGAAACAATAAACATAACAAACATTCAAAGTGTTGGGGTATTTGGTGTATAAAAATCAAGGCCCTGAGTCAACATGATAAAAAGATATGGGCAAATTTAGATTTTCGCTGAAACTTGTAAGTACCGTAATTTACCTTAATTTTCAACTTTTCATATTTTTCAGAATTTTCCATTTACTTGTGCTGTAAGACCTTGCTTTTAATCAAAATTGACAGTTAAGGGGTCAACCCTAGAACTTCTAGGGAAACCGGAAGTACCCTATAGGTTTTGGGTCGAAAACCTATATGGTAGTTCCTGTTGACCTAAAATTACGAAATTTGGCGAAAAGCAACGTTTTACAGCACATGTAAAGGGAAAGATCGGAAAACCGTAAATATGTAACACTGTTTTAAGCTTTCACGGTTCACAACTATATTAGAAATGTCACTTACTTTATCTACCGTGATTATTGTTTATGTAATATCGGGAGCTCAAAAATAAACAATAATCATGGAAGATATCCCGTAAGTGACATTTATCGTAAATATGTAGTTTAATAACAAAAAAAAGCGATTTTACTATAACAAACTTATATTTGCGGTTGGTGTAACTGCAGTTTCATGGCATCAAACAGCAAAGTTAAGTTTTTTTTAAACTTTCACGATCAGAACACATTATAAAACTTATGTAACTGTAACTTATGTACTTGTATACTTATGAAGTCTTCCCGCGACCACGGCTGGTACAATCCGGTCGAAACATCGGGCTTATATTAAAGGTAAAATTCGCGAAAATATCCGTTTACATAAGTTTTATAAAGTTAAGTTTGTCCTTTAAAAAGTTTGTACGGAACCCTTGGTGCACGAGTCCGACTCGCTCTTGACCGGTTTTTGAATTTAAAGTCAACCTGTAGGTTTTCTATAAGTTAGTTGCCATTGAACTATTTATAGGTGACTGATTATTGCCCAAGGCATTAAGTCCGCCTTTGTACAGTTTTTTTTTGCTTGTGCATAAAGTTTTTATAAATAAATAAAATTATTGTTGGCTACCTCGCTGGTCTAGTGGTCAGAATTGCGACTGCAGGTATGAGGTCCTGGGTAACATTCCCGGGTCGGGCAAGGGAGAATGGCGAGGTTGGACCCATGTAATTTAAAAATTAAACGGAGCGCCTTTCACGGTCAAGTTTATATTAATTATAGTAAAAAGTTTATCAGAGTTCTATATAAAAAAATATTGAGTTACTAGATGATGGGAATTCAAAGTTACGATTGATTTTAATTTATATAAAAATAAGTCATCAACCAGTTTCCGCACGCAACGTTTGACATTTACCTTTCACAACTGAGAAAAGTGTCAAATTCATCTGCGGACATAGTCTGTGGATCATTCTATTGTTTATTTGTGTTCAACGGCTACATGGAATACGGATAAAAGCTTTTTTATGCCATTCTACTTAACTACTATAACCAATAAGTCTGTGCTTTAAGTTAGGTTATAATCCTTGTACCTTTCATATCATAGTCTCCCAACTGCTATAACCTACTTTCTATTTGCTTTTTTGTTAGTCTTAAGTCGTTCTTTAACTATTCATAAGTTTTCACAATATACGCTACCCATATCACTGGGTCCCGAATTACATGCAATCTCGCCATTCTCCTTGTTATAGGGTTTTTTCATCAGGAATTTCTCAGTAGTAGCCACGGATGCTGGATTTGTGCCCGGTTAATGGCAAAAGGTTGGCCCCCTATTACATGGAACAAAACTGGCAAAATGTGGGTGTACTATTAGGTACACCTCTGCCTAACTCTTTGGGGATAACAGGCGTGATGTTATGTCATGTATTTCTTGTTTTTTTTTTTTACTTTATTATTTTATTTGACATTTACTGATTTGACATGAATACTTATCTTGTTAAGTATTTTACTTTTTTTTATCATCATTGTGCCTTTTAATGATTTTTGTGATTTTTATTTACATTCTTTTTGAATAGAACTTGTTATGAATTTTATATTATTATTGTGAATGTGGGGACCATGTGGGTCACATTTATATTTTTTGTTTATTTTTTCCCACAACTGTCTGACAGTTTGAGTACTCTAAGCGACCTACCCAAATGTCCTTTCTTTGGTATTGTTCGTCGTTTCGTTGAGCTCCTTGAGTTATAAGTCGAGCTACACGTTAACTGACAAATGCTTGCACTGACTGGACAGGTCCACTCAAAACTGTATGGTTCTTTCTTCAAAAGACCATATCAGACACTAATCTGCATAGTCCTCATGTGAATTGAGCAAGATTGTCTGGACTTTAAAAGAGACTATGACCTCTGCGTTTGTTTCGGCTGTTTCTTCTCAGAGTAGTCAGGTACGAAACACCGGCCCCATCTAGTTTTAAAAAATGACGTGTAAAAACCTACTTGCAAAATAAACATCATTTATCATTCATTTATCATTTAGAACTTGACAGAAAAATAAAGGCATCACAATCAACTCCAAAGTTTTTAATTAAACTTCCACACACACAAAAGACACCATAAAGACTATAGAAAACCATGAAAAACACCATTAACACAATTAATAGCTTATCAGTCGTTCCGGTAGCCTCAATACCCCTATACCCCATTATTTACCCCCAGACCAGTACTATCAAGCAGTTTTTATACCCCTTTCCCGATTTTATGTGTTTACCTGGCCATAAAGTCTATCTCACCAGTATTGTTTGAGCCCACAGACATAGATGTACCTAGATAATGCAAGAACATTTATTTTATGACATTGTATAGAGTATTATTTTTGATTTTATGACATTGTATAGGGTATTATTTTTGATTTTATGACATTGTATAGGGTATTATTTTTGAATTTATGACATTGTATAGGGTTTAAATTTGAATTTATGACATTTTATAAGGTATTATTATAAGGGTATTAATTTGATTTTATTTTCTTTTCGACACTGTTTATGGTATTGGTTGGAATTTATAAAATTTTATAATTTAATAAAAAAAGTTGCATTCAATTCAATTAAATTTTATTCACAAACAATATAGATTGTGTTTGAAATAACAAAATAATTACAATAAAAATTAAAAAGCAACACATTCATCATTCAAATAACACCAACACAAAATTAACAACATAATTATTATTTCACATCTAATCAAAAATATTAATTATAATAATCAAAAAAGTAAAAAAAATGTATATATATATTCATTATGCATGCCTGAATTTTTACAACACAGTGCACTGCGCATTCACTTGACATCTGAAAATGTATAAAATGCTGTGTTGAGAAATTTGAATTTGAATTTAGCACCTGCTACGCGTGACTGGCTTAAGCATTGTATGCTTAACGTGGCTACTGTCACAGCAAGGTAATTTGTTTAAAAGAACGTTACAACTCAAGAACTGAATTCTAGACATAAAAAAATCCGTACCATCGTAGTAGGGTGAATTCATTTTAAATTTATTTTTATTATTTGTTTGTTATATCGGCAACAGAAATACACATTCTGTGAAAATTTCAACTGTCTACCTATTACGGATCATGAGATACAGCTTGCTGACAGACAGACGGATGGACGGACGGGCGACAGACGGACGGACGGCCGACGGATGGACAGCGGAGACTTCATAATAGAGTCCCGTTGGTTACCCTTCAAAGGCCCTACTCTCTAACGTCCGTCCGTCCATTGGTCTCTATCCGTCTCTCTCGCGCACGTATGCAGATGAGTGCGAGTGAGAGAGACGGATAGAACCAAAGAAAATGGTGGCGCGAAGGGCTAAATTAGTGGACTGTATTTTGCGATGCGGAATAAAAAGACTGACAAACGCTTGATGATAGGTGTTTCGAGTTGCAATGGGTGTGGGACAGTAGAAAACAACCCGAAATAATAAGGAAGGAAGCACAAACCTTTAACGGGAGTCACGTGCTCGTCGTCGTCGGTACACCGGTTCACTTTCCAGGTTCTGGGGCAGTTGGGCTTCAAATTACTGTCCCACACGTTAAACAATAACACAGACGCTTTATTAAAAGTCTTATTATATGCGATAATGCGGTGATTCCAAAGTTATCAATATTTACGGAATCCAGAACTCAGGAACCAAGGTGCGGAACCCTAAGAACATAGCCTCTGTTGTATAGTTACTTGTAATGAATAGTGCTTATGACGTCATAGTAGGTATTTAAAAAATGGCACGCTTGGTTTTCATACGGATCATGATACTTGCGTTATCTAGGTATATCTATTATATCTGTGTCTGGACTCAACTGTTTACTAGGTGGAGGGGTGTTAAAGGTGAACGCACACTTATCCGAGCCGAATGCGTCGAACGAATTGAAGTCAGAGGCCTCGCACAGATGTCCGCACCGAAAGAATCGACCGCGCCGAAAGATGAGAATCACTAATTTTTTTAAACAATGAAGAAGTAGTACTTGCGCGTTGCTTTGTCGTACGCAACTGATAGAATGCGAGCGCATCGGTCGAGTCGACCGCATCAGCCACGCCGAATCTGATGACGTCATCCGAATTCGTCTAGGATTTCTGGGGCTCTTCCAGATTCGGATTATTCGACGTGGGCAAGTGTGCGTGATTTCATAAGATTGTATGTAAAGAATCCTAAATTTCGTTTCGTTCGGCGCGTTCGGCTCGGATAAGTGTGCGTTCACCTTAAGGGGTGTAAAAATAAATGTTTGGAAAAGTTTACGTAAGGGATTTTTTTGTAGTTTAGATTTGATTTCTCCCTCGAGATGTCTAGATTTTTAAGTTTGAACGTTTAGATGATTAATGGATTTTGTTTTTCTTAAGTACTTAACTTTTCACATGAAATGACTAGATTTCTTATAAAAAAAAACATCTACTAAACTATTGTTTTTTTATATTCTAAATCGTTTGTTGTGTTTGGCCGTAAGTCGCCTGATGTGAAGCGATGACGCGGCGTAGGGTGGAACACGCTTGCCTAAAAGAAACCGATGCACTCGAACTTTGAAAAGTTCATGACCGATTCAGTCACACCAAATTGCCACACCAGTGTGACTATGGTTAATTTTATTTATCCGTAGTCACACTGGTGTGTCTACGGATAATTTAACCTGATCCATAGTCACACTGGTGTGTCTACGGATAATTTAACCTGATGCGTAGTCACACTGGTGTGTATACGGATAATTTAACCTGGGATTCAATTCTGTAAAATTACCAACTTGTCAATAGTGTGTCGGTAGTGTGTAAGTAGTGTCTCAATAGGCTAATCACTGACATTTGGTATTCTACAAATTATCTATGGTGATTGACTTACCACTCTGTAGCGCCATAGAAGACTATTGTAATAATTGGTATTCTGCTCCACTATAATGTGTCAATGTAATCATGATGGCCAAAGTTAAGGTAGTCTGTAAATATTTTAAGTGTATTTGAAAGTTGAGCCGTGTGGTATCCGGCAGAGTAGAATAGAACCAGCCCATTACACTCACGGGTGTCGTATAAGGCGACTAATGTCTGAGGCAGAACACCTTGCGCCTCCGTAGACCAGAGAATGGGCAGCAGCGTTTTCTGTTAGTCTTTCATCACTGCGATCTCCAATCCGCCTGCCAAGCGTGGAGATTAAGGCAAATTCCTCCCATCATGGGAGAGGCTTATGTCCAGCAGTGGACTTTCTGGGCTGTTGTTGTTGTTGTTGTTGTTGAAAGTTGTGTCTATCGTGTTTGAAAAGTGTTTTGGCCATCGAACCGCCATTGTGAAGCCATCGAACAACGAAAACACTGAAAAATATTGTACTGCCACACTATCGACACACTACTGAGACACCACTGAAACGCTATTGAAGTTTTTGCAGAACACCAAATTTGCAACAGTGCCTAACATAATGTCTGTAGTGTGTTGATAGAGTGACAATGGCGTGTTGCTTAACACAAAGTTACAGAATTGGGCCCCTGATCCGTAGTCACACTGGTGTATCTACGGCTAATTTAACCTGATCCGTAGTCACATTGGTGTGTCTACGGATAATTTAACCTGATGCGTAGTCTCACTGGTGTGTCTACGGATAATTTAACCTTAATTTAACCTGATGCGTAGTCACACTGGTGTGGCTACGGCTGATCCGTCGTCACACCATCACAACATTGACCCAATTTGTTTATTTTATTTGGGTTGCTTTTTTTATTTCCCCGTACCGGTATTATTTCTTTTAATATTTATATCATGTTTCATTTGTGTAATATTATTCAGTGTTCTTTTTTATTTTAGTTTATGTTCTATTTCGGTTTTAGCTTTCCCGGGGGGGGGGGGGGGGGGGGCTAACCCCGTATATATAATGCTGTGGCGAGCAAGCGACTGAGTGAACTGCAGCCAGCCGACAGCAGTTGAATGGAGCACAGATTTTGTTCACGGTGTCTTCTCTATACGTAGTAGTAATAGCTCAATGCCTATTGAATGGGATTTATATGTAGGAGCACTGTAGGTAGTCCTCTGCCTATCTCTTCAGGAATTACAGTCATGATGTTCTGCCACGTAAAACTTTAAAAGTCAACACAGATCAACATAAACTGGTCTCAATCTGTCTTCCAATCCCATGATTACTTTGATATCTCTTTGTTTTATTACACGTTTGGTGGAAACGATTTATAGGTACGAGACATAAACACGGCAATGTGAGGGAGACGTGGAAGGGATCAGCTAATCAGCTGATCCCTTCCACGTCTCCCTCACATTGTCTTGTTCGTAACGATAAAAGGAGGTTAAATTCGTCGACTGGAAACAAAAGATCGACGATTTAGGAAAAAAAACTTGAATAAAACGTCGATCTTTTGTTGTCAGTAATCTACGAATTGGACTCCGGACCCCGATTTACGAACAGTAAGTCGTGGGTTTGAACCCAGACAGGCGCATTACTTTGTGTAATTTATTTCATCACCACTGCTCTCAAACGGTGAAGGAAAACATCGTGAGGAAACCGGCATATCCTAGAACCAAAAATTCGATGACATGTGACATCTACCTACCCGCACTGGGCCCGCGTGGTGGATTATAGCCCTTCCCTCTCATAGAGAGGAGGCCGGTGTCCCAGCAGTGGGAACATTAATAGGATGATGATGATCTACGAATTTGTTTGCTGTTTTTTTTTCAGGAGCTCGTTGCTAAATAATCATCTACAGATTAAGCTGAGTATGCCTAGGTAGATCCTTGGATGGGTAACCACCCATTACATACCGAGTTTCCTCCGTGCCTCGGAAAGCCCGTTAAGCCGTTGGTCCCCGCTGTTCAATATAGATTTTTGACAGTTGTTAGAGGTAGTTGAGGCCCATGTCCAGCAGTGGACATCAGCAGCAGTGCAGCAGTGGTGTGGTGGTGTTCTTTATTAATTATCTTAAAAAAAGTTGATTTTATTGAATTTAATTAATACAAATCGGAGCAGTCTTTGGGGACTGCCGATAGAAGTGAAAACAAAAAGTACACCCCGCCCCAGTCGTAGCACTGGTAATGCCCCGCGCATGCCTATGTGGTGCTACGCCGTAGTGGATGCTACGAGTGCTACGAACGGCAACGAAGCGTGACCGCACGTTACGTTACGTGACGATGAGTTCAGTGTTTTTCCTTCACCCGAAAAGTGCTCAACGCGCCTAAAGAAGTTTTCACTTCAAAAACCAAGTGTTTCTTCCAGTGTGTTTCCACCCCTAACTAATTTCACAAGTGCCTTAAATAATAATGTGGAACTAGTGGTAAAAAATTAAACATTAGTTCCATTATTTTCAGATTCTTTCAAAATGGAACTAGTGATTATAAAAACAACAGTAGTTCCATCATGGAACTGTTAATGGTACTAGTGACAATAAAGGTTTACTTTTTCGTCCGTTTGTAATTTAGTCCTAATAAATATTCGTACTCTGCATTTGACTTTTTGTCCGTTCAGTCCTATTGAATTTTGTCTGAAATTAGTAGTACGAAAAGAACCTTTTTGTCCGTTTAGTTCAATTAAAGTTCACACAGCAGATAGTAGTACTAAATGGACTTTTTTCTTTTTAGTCCTAGAGTAGAATAGAACCAACCCATTACACTTACGGGTGTCGTATAAGGCGACTAATGTCTGAGGTAGAACAACTTGCGCCTCCGTAGACCAGAGAATGGGCAGCAGCGTTTTCTGTTTGTCTTTCATCACTGCGATCTCCAATACGCCTGCCAAGCGTGGAGATTACGGCAAATTCCTCCCATCATGGGAGAGGCTTATGTCCAGCAGTGGACGTTATGGGATGTTGTAGTAGCAGAACTATACGGACACAATGAAATTACCTAGTACTATCTGGGGTGTGGAGGTCGGAGAGGCAGTCGCTCCGTGAAAAATACTGATTTCATACTGCATCTGGTTGGGCTGGAAGCCGACCCCAACTTACCTGGAAAAAGCCAGCAGATAAAAACACGGGCGAAGCCGTATACAAAATCAAGCCAACTATAAACTATTCCTACAAAAACAAAGTACCATGTAAATTCAGAGCTACACATCATACGCTGTGGTTACAGCTTAAAACCTTTGCTGAATTTCGATTCACTATAGGATTAGTGCGGGGACCACACTGAGTTCGGATATATAATCTGTGGCTGCGGATATCCTAGTGATTTGGAGCGGATATTGATGTGATATATTGATATTTAGCCGCATCTGGTTTTAGAGTGGTATTTGTGCTGGGATTATAACATAAATTATTGTTTGAATTATTATGGTTTCTGTTTGTCGAATTACGTATTGGTGGCTAGCTAATGTTTTGGATTGAGGAAGGGTTTAAAATCTGGTATATACAACTATGTTCTATGAAATGTATGTATATTTTATGCAGGGTCTGACGGTACGGTTGTCGCAGTGGCTGGGCGATTGGCTGATGCGCTATGTGTCGTGGGTACGATTCCCGCTCGAATAAATGTCTTCATTTTCCTATCTTTTATTTCCTTTGTAATTAAGTAGTTTAGTTAAACCTAACATGTTAACTTTACTTGGGAAGAGACTGGACCCCACGACACATGGTATCCTAGTGTGGAGTCCAGGGAATTTGTAAAAATCTAGTGCTTATGGATCATTGTTTTTTGTTTCTTGCTTTTTAATATTGTACCTTGTATTTATTTATAAATGCGATTATTACTGCAGATATTTACAGGTAGATAATCAGGTGTCAATTGGTACAATTATTTCAAAATCCCTACTTTGTGTTATCAACCTTACAGAAGCTCTACTGTGCATCAATGTAGCGGCCGCTCCTACCCTAGATACAGTACTATCGGAAAACCTACCCTAAAGGAAACTGGAAGAGGCCCGTTTATCTTGTGGTTTTTACCCCAACCAGGCCAAAACTCGTGGCAAAAAAATAACAGCCCCTCGGGCTGATCTTCACGTAAGGCCGCGCTTGGCCGAAGTTGACCCGAGGATGAGTGAACACCCATTACATCACGAGTTTCCTCCGTGCCTCGGAAAGCACGTTCAATCGTTGTTCCCGGCTGTCATTTGTAGATCTTTGACGTTACAAGTAGTCAGTGGCGCGAAAGTTTGACAACCAGTCGTAGCATGGAGTATCGTATTACTATTTGGGTTGTGGGGGTGAAAAGCAGTCACTGAAGTCTTCAACGACCCGAATGGCGCAGCGGTAGTGAGGCTGCCTTACGTTTTTAGAGTCCTGGGTTCGAATCCCAGTAGAAGCAAATGTTTGTGTGATGCCCATGAACATTTGTTTCCGATTCATGGATGTTTATGTATAATAAGTATGTATTTACTAACAAAAAGTATCTATGTAGTATATCAACTATCTGGTATCCACGACACAATCCTCGTTGCTCAGTGTGGCACTAGATGGCGCTGTGTGTAATGTCCAACGATATTTATTTATTTATTTGGTTAGACTGGAAGCTGACCAGAACTTAGTCGGAAAAGGCTAGGCAGATGAAAACACGGGCGAAGCTGTATAACAATTCTACTCAACTCTTCTAGTCACGCCAACTCTTTGTTATCTGAAGACAGTCCATTGAATACGAAACAGAATATCGATCCCTGCAAATCTACGCTTGCTCATACAGGTTCTGCCCTACAGAGAAATAGGCCTTCAGGAGTTCATGCTATCTATTAGCCTAATCCATACTTATCATTATGTGCCTAGCTTTTTCCAGTCTAACCGGATGCAGCTGAATACCAGTATTTGCCATATTTCTACAGTGGGATTACTTTACATGTTTTACAAAAGCTAGAAATTTATTTTTCTTTCCCCTCTTTCGTAGGCCATATGGAATGGTTTATTCACTGTTTAAGACTTTTACGGTTTTTCACTATACTTAATGTACTAAGAAAGACTAAGAAAGAGGGTAGACAGATTTGTCTGCTCATAATAAATAAATTTCGCCCCACCCGCATACCTCTTCAGTATTCCCGCGATCATGATGCTTGCAACAGCGTCGAAATATCGGGAGCTCATAAATAAAGAAAACCACGGATATTGTCCCGTAAGTACTTTAAGTGGAATGGTTTATTTTTATAAGTTTAAATATAATAAACCTTATGTATAGTAATATAAAATATTGAATGTAGGATCGTTCAGTATTCGTTGCGGTGCTCAAAATTTAAATATTAACATAAGCCGCTACTGCTAAAGAAATGTTCTGGTCTTATTCTGTTGCTATATTTAAATATTTTCTAAGTTAAGCTATGTAAATACCTAATACATATTATTTGATTTCTTTAACGATGATCCAACTGGTCGACAGTCAACCTCACGAAAAATGGTTGTCGCCATTGGCCCATTATGATTCTGCGATATCATTTTAGCTGCTTATGATATCAGTAATGTTTATGTAAAATATAAAATGTTCAAACGTTAGAAAATTCTGTCTATTTAAACTTAAAAAATATATTTGAAATAAAATAAACGCTATAGAGTGTTGTCATTATATTTCTCGTGTTTTTCTCAGCAAACCTTTTCATTCGATACCCATATAATGGGAATGCAAAAAAAATACCTAATCCACCAGCTTTGGTAGTTCGCGTTTGGAATTAGAATAACGTCAATTAGCTAACGAACCGTGCAATGTCATCCAAATAAAACATGTATGCAAAACTTCAGGTCAATCGAAAATCGGGAAGTGGGTAAAATTTTACTTCCTAGATTTTTTGGGTTCCGTACCCAAAGGGTAAAAACGGAACCCTATTACTAAGACTTCGCTGTCTGTCCGTCTGTCCGTCTGTCCGTCTGTCCGTCTGTCTGTCACCAGGCTGTATCTCATGAACCGTGACAGCTAGACAGTTGAAATTTTCACAGATGATGTATTTCTGTTGCCGCTATAACAACAAATACTAAAAACAGAATAAAATTAATATTTAAGGGGGGCTCCCCTACAACAAACGTGATTTTTTGATAATAATGGTACGGAACCCTTTGTGCGCGAGTCCAACTCGCACTTGGCCGGTTTTTTACATACTTAGTCAAAATAAATCAAAATCAAAATATGTTATTTCACACTAGCTGACGTCCCGCGGTTTCACCCGCGTAGTTCCCGTTCCCGTGGGAGTACGGCAATAAAATATAGCCTATAGCACTCACGAATAATGTAGCTTTCTACCAGTGAAACAATTTTTAAAATTGGTTCATTACTTCCGGAGATTACCCCCTACAAACAAACTTACAAACATACAAACTTACGAACTTACAAACAAATGTTACCTCTTTATAATATTAGTATAGATAGGCATAAATGGGCACTTATAAAACATAGAAAAGGTACACGGTTCGGGTTGGTCGTTTCCATGGAGAAGAACCGGCAAGAAACTCCATAGTTACTCTTTTCAAATCATTTGGTATTACAATATTAATCTGTTACAGCAATTAAGTATGGGGGGACAGCGGAGGCCCGACAAGGCGACAATAGGTCGATGCTGACTATACAAAAAACGTAAAACAAGATAAATATAACAAAGTTAACAAGCATCTGGGAATCTACAAAGCCTAACAATGTTCACACATTCACAAAAGGTAAAAAAAGGAATCTAATATACAAAGGTAAGAAAATATTGCAGCAGCAATATTGGAGCAGCGGTGGCTCAGTGGTGGCGGCCCCGACTTACGAACAGTAATCGTGGGTTCGAACCCAGACAGGCGCTTACTTTGTGTAATTTATTTCATCACCACTGCTCTCAAAACGGTGAAGGAAAACATCGTGAGGAAACCGGCATGTCCTAGAACCAAAAAATTCGAAGACATGTGATATCTACCAATCCGCTCTGGGCCCACGTGGTGGATTATAGCCCATTCCCTCATAGAGAGGAGGCCTGTGTCCCAGCAGTGGGAACATTAATATGCTGATGATGATGATGATGAAGAAGAAAATGTTGTGACAAGTAACAAGTGACATAAAATAATATTATCATCAGTGTTGTAACTATTCTGAGCAAAAAAAAAAGAATATAGTATGAATAGTTGTGAGTGAAGCTAATAAAAGCATGTTAAAATTGCCATAGTCAAGCTAAATAAAGTAAAACTTACCAAGTACTTACAACTTACTAAGTAATTTTTACCTCATAACATGAAAACACGTATTCAAGCGTTGCACCTAGAAAAGAATTTCCTCAATTCCTTTAAAAACCTCAGCGAAATAAAATGGATGTTTATTCACTCCATTCCAGAATACGCCTGCACCTAACTCAGTCTACGTTTCACATGTTCACATACATTATGCAGTATGTATGTGAACAGATTCCGTCGGATATACCAGGTTAGGTAGCAGACGGATTGCGAGTTGTGTACTTATTAGAGTGGTAGAGCTCTTCAACTTCTAATTATGAAACAGTTTTTTGATGTGAAACATCTTTATGCGCGCCCTGGCAGTAAAACCGGCTCATATTTCGTGACGGAAGATCTGTGCGGAAGATGGCATCCCTGTCATGGCGTGAGACCTCCTCTAGGCAAAGTTAAATCAACATTTTCCCATTAGAATAAAGTTTGTTTTGGAACGATTGTTGACATTCCGTTTCCGAAAGTGTGGAACTTTCGAAAACGGAAAATGTCAACAATCTCATACTGATGTAGTTAGGTCGTATGTAGATTTGGTCGATAGATAATGAAGACAATAGTATTTAATGTAATATATTCCTTATTTTACTCCATATTTCTTTATAGGTTTTTTAAATAATTATGAATTCTAAAGTCTACTCATTAACATTGATGTTTACATCTACCGGGCGTACCGTGACGGCCATTTTTTCTATCTTTCTTATTTAAAATGTGCCAGAAATTATTATTAAATGACCGTAAAGGTTACGATATCTACACTACACTCTACAGGGTGTAAAAGACCTCATCACGAAGCCGTCAACCAAGCATTCTGTACATCAAACTAAGTAACTTTACGCAAAAATTGTTGCTGGGAAACAACTTTCTTTTTTGGGTGTAAAATCATGTTTGGTGGTAGAACTCAATGTAACGCACTGACAACATTGTGCTGATGGATGGATTGAATATTACGGGGGTCGTGGAGGTGTTTATAGTAAAAAAATTACATTAAAAACTTGTATTTAAAAAAAAAAACCTTGTCAAAAAGTTGGAAAGTTGACCCCCAATATCTCCGTAACTAAAAGGTTTCCAGGTAGGTATATGGTGTAGATCAAAAAAGTGATCGTAATGACGAGGACACTAAGTGCCTTTCGGCTTCGTTAAGAGGTGTTTTACACCCTTTATACTTTACACCCGGTTTCTGTATGTACAGCAATGTTTGTGCAGTATGTCGCCGTAAGATAGTTGAGTCCGTAGACACTAGGGATTTCCTTTAGTCCTGGTCTAAGCTCTGTTCATAAGTCTGGCTTGGCTGTACGTAGTGTTTGCAAAATATATAATCATACCTACAATGTATCTTTGTGTTGTGAATTTGGTGCATTCTTTGTTTAATTTTTTATCTCGACCCGACTGACTACTTAAGGCCCTTCTAACCCTAAAATTAGCAACTATAGTTGTGGTGGTGCTCTATTTTTGTTGGTGGTATAAATACTGTTAGAATAAAGTTTTAATCAGCCTACACTATAAAGCGGTTGTTACGTCAGTCACTGCGGCCGAATAGTGCGAAATGATTGTTTTTTTGCGATTTACAAAATATCTATTGAATGGACTAAAATATAAAAAAAAAACATAATATCAGCTTTATAGTTAGTTCAGTTAGTATGCAAAGCTTCATGATATAATTTGAAGTACTTTTTGAATACTAGCGGTTTATTATTCGATTTGGAGGTAACTTTGTTTTTTTTTTCTATCGAGAAAAGTTTATGGAATCGTGTTTTTGTCACACATAGGTCGACTTTGCATTAATCCTCAACTTTACCATATATTTATTTCAAAATTAATGCTGCAGTATTTTAAGTGTAACAGAGGATCATGCTAAGCAATTTGAGGGATATATAGCCCATAAGGTCATTGATACTCGAAACGGTTCATTACCTTCCTGTCCTTT
This sequence comes from Xestia xanthographa, assembly GCA_905147715.2. Lineage (NCBI taxonomy): Eukaryota > Metazoa > Arthropoda > Insecta > Lepidoptera > Noctuidae > Xestia > Xestia xanthographa. Next base: position 20,481,907 of record LR990666.1, on the reverse strand, counting down.
TGCATTTTTTTGGGATTTCTCATCATCTAGCTTGGTAGATGAACAGAAATCCCGCCGGAAGCCGAAGGCGAAGCAGTTGGGAAAAGGCGCCTGCCTTTTTCTAACTGCCTTGGGGTCGGCTGCCAGTCTAATCAGATGTAGTTGAATACTAGTATTTTACATGGAGCGACTGCCCATCTGACGCGATCTGTTGAGTACGATAGTACTACCCAGTACTAACCGGGTTGTGGAGGACAGTGAACAGTCTCATCAAGGGGGATACCCCTTGATGAGACTGTTCACTGTCCTCCACAACCCCCTTGATGAGACTGTGTGTCAGACTTTTAAGCGACTGACTATCTTTAACGACTGTCAAAGATCTACAAATGACAGCCAGGACCAATGGCGTAACGTGTTTCCCGAGGCACGGAGGAAACTCGGTATGTAATGGATGGTCACCCATCCACAGACCAACCTAGGCACCTTTAACTTGAAGATTGATCCGGGCGGCTGGTATTATTTAGCCACGAGCTCCGCCATACCTATTTAATATCTATACAATTTCTATCATCTCAAAATACAGACCGCTTTCGAGGCAGACTATCACTCACTCAATGCATCCGTCGTCTTTGGTCGTTCCTCACTAGTTTGTAATAAAACAAAGAGAGAAATTAAAATATGGATTTCACTTTTATTTGCTATGCTGCGTGCTATGTAAAGTGATGGCCTGAAACACAGGTTTAAATAAACCTAGATCGGGCAGGTCACTAACAAACATTTTTGAATTCCACATTATCGTCTCTTACAACTAATATATTTTTAGTTATAGTTTACTTTTATGCACTAATTATACCATTGTTTCAGAAATAACACTACTGCACCTAAATGTACATTTTTGTAATACTATTTTAAATACATTATTCTTATTCTTATTTTATAAAGAAAGAAAAAAAAAACAATGGCGAGTCTGGCATCAGAACTCGAACAACTTCTACAAGCTAGTCAAAATTTTTAAGGTGTGTGTTGCAACACCTTAAAAATATTTTTAGGCACATCAATGTTGCACACATAAAAAACAAGAAAAAATAACAAAATATTTAATGTGATTCTAAACTACTAGCGGACGTCCCGCGGTTTCACCCGCGTAGTTTCCGTTCCCGTGGGAGTACGGGGATAAAATATAGCCTATGTTACTCAGGGTGAATGTAGCTTTCTAATGGTGAAAGAATTTTTGAAATCGGTTCATTACTTCCGGAGATTACCCCCTACATACAAACTTACAAACATACAAACTTACAAACATACAAACTTACAAACTTACAAACATACAAACTTACAAACATACAAACTTACAAACAAATGTTACCTCTTTATATATTAGTATAGTAATATTAGTATAGATATAGATATCATGTTTATTTTTTCAACAAATGCGCTTTAACAAAGTTATTCAAAAGCCAAAAGACCCTTGTATCACTATGCGAAGATTCCTTGATTATTCCTGTAGATATCCCTGACAGGACATTCTTTATTTTTTCAGTTGAAAAAGAACTTGTCTGACTTTATTCAATTTGGCTAGTTGCCAAGTTAAACGCACAAATTAGATCCTTTGTAGCCAGTTAGCGTATTCTATTTCTTTGTTTTGTCCAAGTCCGAACTAAAAGTTTCAATAAATTGTTTTGCCGTCTTTAGTATTATTCTTTTTGTTATTTTCTGCAGAACTACAAACACAATATGTAAAAATCCTTTTATTATTTGTTGTATTTGGCAAAATAAAACCTAAATGGTGGATAAGACATCACATGACGCTATTTCCGTTCTTTTTCCCAAAAATAATTTCGCCGCTTCGTCTTAGCTCTTGTCGGTTCATTGCACTTTCTTTAAGAAACATCATTTTTGATAATAACAAAAATTCAACTTTTGGTGGTGTAGAATCCCGGAAACCATGTATAAAAGCTTTAATGGAACGATTTATACAAAGTCTAACATAATAACCGCAAGACCTCTCGTGTGGTATCTCGGGCCATGAAACTGAACAACTTCTGAAATTCGCAAAAAAGTATCATCATCAGCCTATTAATTTTCCCACTGCTGGGACACAGGCCTCCTCTCTATGAGAGGGAATGGGCTATAATCCACCACTCGGGCCCAGTGCGGGTTGGTAGATGTCACATGTCTTCGATTTTTTTGTTGTTCTAGGGCATGCCGGTTTCCTCACGATGTTTTCCTTCACCGTTTTGAGAGCAGTGGTGATGAAATAAATTACACAAAGTAATGCGCGCCTGTCTGGGTTCGAACCCACGACTTACTGTTCGCCGCCACTACTGGGCCACCGCTGCTCTCAAAAAAGTATATTTTATAGGAATTGAAGCGACAGCTGATCTAGAAGCATGGTAAGACAAAAAAAAAGTTACGTATTTCCATAATTCATTTATTCATTTAAACAACACATACAACTATTATCACAGGCTTAGGGTACCTAATTCAATAGAGTAGTTATATTCAAAGTAACAATAGCTTACCAAGATTAGAATTGATTATTTCGACAACCAAGAGTAATTTGCAAATGCGGCCGGTGTGAATTCACTCAGTGTACAATTGAACAAAAGCTGTTTATTTTCATGGTCTGATTCCACCACAATAGAGGATTTATTCTGTCAGTCGTTTATTCTTTTACACCCTATATTATTTCCAGGTTTTCAAAGCAAATAAAGATAAATAAAGATAATACTACAAATTCGGTTCACAAACTCCATCCCATTTTACTGCATGCAATCTCTCCAAGCTCAAATCTCACAAACGTATGACATTCCAGTTTGAATTTACATTGCCCCGCAATAAGATAATACCGGGATGTTGCATGACTGGAGGTACTGTCCGTGTTGTAACTTTATCTAAAGAGAGTAGTTCAACTCAAACATTGTACTTATGCGCTCTGTTCAAGACCTCACGCGATGCGACTTAGAGGTCGTCTCTCGCTCTTGGAGACGGCCGCTTAGAGTCAGTTCAAGGAATATGCACAAGTAATTTACCGTTCGCAGTGAAAATAGAAAGGGCGCTAAAGGCGTGCGACCGAGTCGCGATCATGTGCCAGGCGTTTGAAGTCCATGTCGAGATTCATACAATTTTGTACTTTAAACAATGGTAATACGCTAAATTGCTACCAGTCAATTGCTCGCACGCGATTGTCATCAAGTGAAACGCGCGCGCATCATTTAGCGTGTGTATCGCCACTTCGCAAGTTGCGTTGCGGTGACTCGGTGGCATGCTCGAAAAAACTTTTTTCATTTGTTTCTTACGTAGTGGTTGTCGCGACACATTTCTCGCTTGACCGTGTAGGTCGGGGGTCGGGGGTTAGAGTAGCTTTATTCAAATATCGTACTCTTCTAAATAGATATTTGCCTCGAGGTGGGTGGACGTATGTCGTGATGTTTGATTTTATGCACGAAAGATGACTTTGTAAGTATTTTTTTAATTATTTTATTTAATACTAGCGGACGTCACGTGGTTTCACCCGCGTAGTTCCCGTTCCCGTGGGAGTACGGAAATAAAATATAGCTTATGTTACTCAGGGTGAATGTAGCTCTCTAATGGTGAAAGATTTTTTGAAATCGGCCCAGTGATTTTTAAGTTTATTCATTACAAACATATACACACAAAAATACAAAAAAAATATATATAATATTAGTGTAGATTTTTATCATTCTTAACACATTAACAGAACATCACGCCTGTAATCCTCGAAGGGTTAGGCAGAGGTGTATCTAAATAGTACAACCATATTTCGACAGTTATGTTTAAGTCTCATGTAATAGGGGGCGAGCCTTTTGCCATCAACCGGGCGCAATTCCAGACACCGTGGCTGCTACTGAGAAATTCCTAATGGAAAAACGCATCATCATCATCTGCCTAGCCTATTCCCAACTATATTGGGGTTGGCTTCCAGTTTTACCGGATGCAGCTGAATACCACTATTTTACATAACCCAGTTAGTACCGGGTAATACGATACCCCTTGGTATGACTGGTTGTCAGACTTTTTGGGCCTCTGACTACCTAACGACTGTCAAAGATCTACAAATGACAGCCGGGACCAACGGCTTAACGTGCTTTCCGAGGCACGGAGGAAACTCGGTATGTAATGGGTGGTCACCCATCCACAGACCAACCTAGGCAAGCACGGCTTAACCTAACGATCGACCCGAGCGGCTGTTATTATTTAGCCACGAGCTCCTCATGTGGAAAATGGAATGGAATAACCCAATAACACTTTACCCGACCTGGGAAACCAGGACCTCATACTTAATAGTCATGTTTACAAATTCAAGGCAGAATTTTCTCGGGCCTGTGGACGGTGGGCTATGGGCTAGCTCGCCGTCCGTCCGTCTCATGACGACAGGCCGTGTCGACGGCGCGTTCGTGTTCCACGCGCGCCTCAAAGAGAGTCAGCAATAGGAAGGGGTCCGCAAGGGCCGATGCCTGCCGGGGTTGCGGGACTGTTCGAAAGAGATACCGTGGCCCCGGAACACAAAGGGCGATGAAGGAACATGGATGGGTTATAGTCAGTAAAAGTCTGACACTCCCTCCTGCTCCGCCCAGAGCGGGAGGAAACGTTTGATGATTTCCCACCAGAAAAAAAAAGGCAGAATATTCTCCCAAATATTCTATTTAACGTCGATAAATAAATAGCTTTATACAGCTTCGACCTGTTGCCTTTTAGTTTACCGATGAACGCTAAACAACACCATTTTGTATTGACGAAACTCCTAAACTCCGTTTATTGAAACTGTTGTAAATTCAGTTCATATTTTCATTGAACCATTTGTGTGCGATGAAATTCTCAACTTTCAACTTTTTGTGGGACGGAAACCAGTTACTGGGATGTTTGAAATATGGATGTGTGCATTCATAATCAGCCTATAATTTTCCCACTGCTGGGACACATGACCTCCTCTCTATGAGAAGGGATGGACTTTAATCTACCACGCGGGCCCATTGCGGGTTGTTAGACTTCATGTCTTCGATATACAAGGTGCAAACAACCTCACACGAAGCCGTCAACCAATCATTCTGTACATCAAACTAAGTAACTTTACGCAAAAATTATTGCTGGGAAACAACTTTTTTTTATGTGAAAAATCATGTTTTGTGGTAAAACTCAATGTAACGGACTCAAAACATTGTGCTGATGGATGGATTGAACAGTACGGGGGTCGTGGAGGTGTTAAAAGTAAAAAAATTACAATAAAAACTTGTATAAAAAAAAACTTGTCAAAAAGTTGGAACTTTGACCCCAATATCTCCGTAACTAGAACCTTCCCAGGTATAGTGTAGAACAAAAAAAATATCGCAATGATGGGGAGAACAAGTGCCTCTTGGCTTCGTTAAGAGGTGTTTTACACCCTTTATAATTATATATTTTTTTGTCTCAATTATGTGTTTCGTATTGTGTGACTGTCAGGGACCTACAAATGACAGCTGGGACCAATGGTTTAACATACTTTTCGCGGCATGGTATGGTTACCCATCTACAGACCAACCTTGGCAAGCACGGCTTAACCTTGAAGATCGAACTGTGTGGTTGGTATTTTGTGGCCACGAGCTCCACAACAGACCACTTTAGGAGCCGAACTACTACAACTACTACTACAACAGCCCATAAAGTCCACTACTGGACACAAGCCTCTCCCATGATGGGAGGAATTTGCCGTAATCTCCACGCTTGGCAGGCGGATTGGAGATCGCAGTGATGAAAGACTAACAGAAAACGCTGCTGCCCATTCTCTGGTCTACGGAGGCGCAAGGTGTTCTGCCTCAGACATTACCACCCTTATACGACACCCGTGAGTGTAATAACCGAACCGAGTGTGAGCCGAACTAAAATGATTAAAACTACCACCTCCAATCAACCCAACTCCTAACCCTCAATTGAGCCGCCTTATCTCTGTACCGCCAGCCTCCTAATTCCAATGGCGAAAGTTATTCATTCAGCAACGATGTAACAATACCACGCCATTTTGTCCTTACCCCCAAAACTTTTATATCCGGTACGGTATGACTGTATTCAATAGAGATAGCCGGTAGCCGGGTATCAGTCACTTGTGTTGAGACCCATGAGTTTTGTTTTTGTGCGACCGTCTTTTGTTCTGTTGGACTGCCTCATCGAGCGGTCAAACTCAAACTCAAAGCATTTATTTCAATTAGAACATTACGGCACTTTTGAATGTCAAAAATTCAAAAAAGAAAATCAAAGCTCCAGTCCCAGTCACAAGGCATAATAACTTGAGAAAGTACTGTAGTTGCCCATTCCCTAGCGTAGATCTCTATGGAGAAGAATGGGCAAGAAACTCCATGGACACTCTTTTAAAATCAAAATATTGTTACAAAATTTTGGTTACATCATTCATTTTGAGATTAAACATATATGTGAGAACGATGTAGAAAGACGTGCACATTAAGAGCGTCCAGAGTAAAAGATTAGATCAACTATTTAAGAATAAAGTAATTAAAATGAACCTTGGCAGCTAAGAGATGACCAGTCCCAACTGACAGCGCCCGTTCACGAACACGACGCATGTACCGGCGCCATTCATTTCAACCATATTTTAAGTACATAGTTATGAACCGTGAAAGCTTAAAACAGTGCATATTGAAGGGAACTAAATGACCCGACATACCCGCCACCATCAGCGAGACATTTAAGTGAGCATGCCATTCTCTCAGCCACCAAGACGTATTCAAGTCAATGAAAGATAAATAAATGTAAAAGGTGGCTGAACAGTACGGCCGCAAAAGCGACTGCCGAGCGGTCCTGGATTCTTGTCCCGGGTCGGGCGAAGAGTTATTAGGTTCTTCCATCTCGAATTTCTCAGTAGCAGCCACGGAGTTTGGATTTGGGCCCGGTTGATGTCAATAGGCTCGACCCCTATTACATGGGACTTAAACATAACTGGCTAAAATGTGCGTGTACTATTAGGTACACATCTGCATATCCCTTTGGGTATTACAGGCGTGATGTTATATTTGTCGTGGTTTTTAGGGTTCCATACCCAAAGGGTAAAAATGGAACCCTATTACTAAGACTTCGTTGTCTGTCCGTCTCTCGGTCTGTCTGTCTGTCCGTCTGTCCGTCTGTCCGTCTGTCCGTCTGTCTGTCTGTCCGTCTATCCGTCTGTCCGTCTGTCTGTCACCAGGCTGTATCTCATGAACCGTGACAGCTAGACAGTTGAAATTTTCACAGATGTATTTCTGTTGCCGCTATAACAACAAATACTAAAAACAGAATAAAATTTATATTTAAGGGGGGCTCCCATACAACAAACGTGACTTTTTTGCAGTTTTGTCTAATGTATAGATAATGGTACGGAACCCTTCGTGCGCGAGTCCGACTTGCACTTGGCCGGTTTTTTTTTCTCTCTTTACTTTATGGCACGAATACCAGCGACTTTCACAATACTCTGAGTCTTGGAGAGCCTTTGGTCCAGTTTGTCATTTGACGATCTTGATTATACCAAATGCCCCTCCCCTTAAAATTACCCCCATTTTTTGGAAACAATTATCCGAAGAAAATCACACCAGATAAGTAGGAAATAAAGGTCATTAACCCGCATACAATTATTCAAATACATCGTTCTGAAAACAGAAATAATTACATAAACTTGTCCCAAAACTACCTTTATCGTGATCCTTGACTTTTTTAGTAATAAAAAAAACCAGCCAAGAGCGTGTCGGGCCACGCTCAGTGTAGGGTTCCGTAGTTTCCCGTCCGGCACAATAAGTGTTCCCACTTATGAGTTTAAAGGTGGGTATCCATTATGTAAAAATGCTTGCATATACGAATATACTACAAACTTAGTCCAGAAATTATTTTGTACTACTTTTTGTCTTTTTTTACAAAAACTGTTGTTTCCATCAAGTTCAAAATAATTTTCCTAGAAAGTCCTTATAAAGTTCTACTTTTCAGATTTTTTTCATATTTTCTAAACATATGGTTCAAAAGTTAGAGGGGGGGGACACATTGTTTATTACTTTTGGAGCGATTATTTCCGAAATTATTGACATTATCAAAAAATGATTTTAGAAAACCCCTATTCATTTTTTAATACCTTTCCAACAATATATCACACGTTAGGGTTGAAATTAAAAAAAAATCACTTCCCACTTTACACATAGGGGGGCTACCCTAATAAAACATGTTTTTCCAAGTTTTATTTTACCACTTTGTCGGCGTAATTGATATACATATTGCTACCAAATTTCAGCTTTCTAGTGCTAACGGTCACAGGGATTAAGCGAGGACGGACAGACGGACGGACAGACGGACAGACAACCTAAAAACGATTTATAATGTATTGTCGGGGTACAGCTACGCAGAGAAATTAAGGAAAGAGCAATGACTTTTAATTCCTACTTATCTGGCACAAACTATAGTCTAAGAGGACTAACGGGAATATGAATATTCAGTTTTGGTAACGGGGCAAATTGGAAGAAATATAATATCCATATTAATTTCAAGGATTTATCCATTTCACATTTTATCATATCCTCCAGACCTGTGATTTTCAGACCAAGAATCCCCTGGACCCGTTAAAACCGCGTATTTACTAACAAAAACCCCAGGTTGAAAAGTTTCAGTAAAAATACTTATTTCTTAACTAGAAAACGTTCACAGTGAGGAAACCAATATGGCATTCAAAAAACATAAAACTGCATTGCCTTTTAAACCGTCGCCTCCGAAGCGATCCTTTCTTAAACACAGAGATGAATTTAGGGTGGTAGCAAAATATCTATGGTGGGTGAAAAATATCTAGGGTGGATGCAATATATGTGGGGTGGGTGCAAAATATCTAGGGTGGATGCAAAATATCTAGGTTGGGTGCAAAATAGGCATGTCTGAAATAGAGTCACTGCATTTAAGTGGTACTCGTTTTTTACCATGTTTTATGTGTATGAGCAGAGTCTCTAGCTCTATATTAAGGAATAAGTGATCAAAACTACTGATAAGAAATAATTGAGACGAAATAGACGGTTTTTAGGTTCTCCCGAGGACCATATATTTCGACTAGGAGTTCCCGGTATTTCGATAAGGTACTCCATAAAATTATAACCAAAGAGCAGTTTAGGTTTAGTCTTAGTCATATAATCACAACCATTTAATGTGTGTAGATAATGTTGGTAACTCTTAACACTCTCCACTAGCCTGCTGCCACCTCGTGTACATCAAAACAAAACGTAAAGCCACACAATTTCTCCTAATATTTATTTAGCTTCTTTCACTTCCGTTTATCTATCATTAAAAATTACCAAAATTAAAATTGTATGAAATTCCCGCACCTCTATTTAGCCTCAATCCGACCCTGTAATCCGTCCAATTTAAATATTTCACAGCTCAAGATCGACCGATCCCGTTCCGCTATTGATAAGAAAAGAAAAAGAAACAAGAAAAGATACTGATTTTCTAATCTAGGGGCAAAAGAAACATAGCTTTTGTGACAATCTGTGCGAGAATTAATTCAAAAAGACTTTACTTTCTGAAGAAGAATAACCTTCTTCATTCTTTATCTTGTTGTTAGTAAGTTTTTATGCCACTTATTGGACTACCCTGTATTCATCATCATCATCATCATCATCAGCCTATTAATGTTCCCACTGCTCGGACACAGGCCTCCTCTCTATGAGAGGGAGTGGGCTATAATCCACCACGCGGGCCCAGTGCGGATTGGTAGATGTCAAATGTCTTCGATTTTTTATTCTACGACATGCCGGTTTCCTTCACCGTTTTGAGAGCAGTGCTGATGAAATAAATTACCTAGCCACCACTGGGCCACCGCCGCTCTCCCTGTATTACCTAGTACTAACAGGGTTGTGGAGGTCAGATAGGCAGTCGCTCTATGTAAAATACTAAAATACTGGTATTCAGCTGCATACGATTAGGCTGGAATCCGACCCCAACATAGTTGGGAAAAAGATGATGATAATAGCACGTCGATTTTTAGGGTTCCGTACCTCAAAAGGTAAAAAAGGAACCCTTATAAGATCACTCTCTTCTTCAATGTATTCAGTGACGATATAAAATGTTCGATTTATTAACCATTCGTTATTATGAACGTTCGAGTATTTAGACGTTCGATTTATAGTTGTCGATCAATTGATATTCGATTACTTGGCATTCGATATGGCATAGTACACCCCTATCTTCTCCGTCTGTTCGTCCGTCCGTCTGTCACCACCGATTTTCTCAGGAACGGGTGGACCTAGCAAGTTGAAATTTATACCAATACTGAGGCTTATAGTCCCTTTTAGGTGTATAAAATCAAGGTCCTGAGTCATTACGATAAAAAGATATGGGCAAATTTAGTTTTGCACGAAAACTTGTTAAAGTCTTGTACCAAAATTTGCCTTAATTTTCAACATTTTCATTTTTCGTTGCTTTTAACCAAAATTGACAATTCTAGGTCAACCGAAAGTACCCTATAGGTTTTGGGTTGAAAACCTATTTGGTAGTTCCCGTTGACCTAGAATCACGAAATTTGGCGAGAAACAATGTCTTACAGTATATTATGTAAAGTAAAAAATCAGAAAGCCGTAAATATGTAGTTAAACAACAAAAAAAAGTGATTTTACTATTACAAACTTATTATTTGCGGTTGGTTTGTCATTTAAAAAGTTTGTAAGGAACCCTCGGTGCGCGAGTCCGACTCGCTCTTGGCCGGTTTTTCGGATTCATATATACGTATTGTATAGTAATCAATTGCTTCGGTGAAGGAAAATATCGTGAGGAAATCAAACCAGTATTCCTAAGAGATATAATTTTCTCAAGACAAGTCAGAGGCTTATGGGTGGCATAACAACTCTGATACCAGGTTTAGGCACATGAAATAGAAAAGAAAAAAACATTCTAGATTACATCCGAGACTAGAATGTTCCAATATGGAAGTGCGATATCTAAGTGAATATTGATCAACAACAACAACAACAACAGCCCATAACGTCCACTGCTGGACATAAGCCTCTCCCATGATGAGAGGAATTTGCCGTAATCTCCACGCTTGGCAGGCGGATTGGAGATCGCAATGATGAAAGACTAACAGAAAACGCTGCTGCCCATGCTCTGGTCTACGGAGGCGCAAGGCGTTCTGCCTCAGACATTAGTCGCCTTATCCGACACCTGTGAATGTAATGGGTTGGTTCTATTCTAATCTGCCATAGTGAATTTGTGATTCAGATAAAAATATTTTGTGATTAATAGAGATAATCTGGTCTTTAATTGCTAGTGTTATAATTTATCCCATGCCCAGCTTAAAACCATACCTTGACAAGCCCAGAAGCGGACATAAAACTACAACCAATTAATTAAAATCCATCAGGAACTCCATTTAGTGCGCTCATTCCAGAGACACTAAACCAACTAATACTAGTAAGGTTTAGTGCGCAATGAAGAACCTGAACGTTTACGTGCACATGAATCTTACGTATTACCGGCTACACTTTACTTTGTAGTCGGTTTATGGGGAGAAGAAGACAAGGAGTTAAATGGGTGATTTATGTGTGAACATGCCGTGTGTTTGATGGGATTTGCTATGAGCAAAAATTACGAATGTTCATACAAAGTGTTCAGAAAGTGTACAAAGTGTTTCATTTCGTAATTAACCCCATTTAAAATAATAACAATCGAAGCTCTCTTAGGCGGTTGGATCAAGGGCCTGATTCAGAAGGCAATACTCCTCGATACGGCTCGCATTGTGAGAAGGTTCCTGTCTCTGCAGCCCTAACCACCGGTGGCTTGGACCCTGCTCCTGACACCGGCGGACCACTATTTATTTTATTTTTAAATGTATTTTTAATATATATTTTTTAAGATATATTTAAAAATATTTAAAGTAGTTAAAATGAATAAAGGAGATAATAATCATTTTATTATCAGGCGACTAACTAGGCCCATACATAAAATACGCAAAATAATAATTAATAACAATAATAAACTACTTAATACATACAAAAAAAATCCTCCTCCCTCCTTTAAAATCCCTCCTTAGTGCTCAATTCGTTGTTTATGGAACTGTAGTGCAAGATCTTAAACCAACAACTTTGAATTTGAATTGAATAGTTGTTGAAAAGTTTATATTTTTAGTGAGGTGTAGTGTGCTATTCTTACGAATGCGTTAAGAGGTATCTTTAGGTTATATAGCCGATAACCAAATAAGATGTATTAAAAAACCGGCCAAGAGCGTGTCGGGCCACGCTCAGTGTAGGGTTCCGTAGTTTCCCGTCCGTCACAATAAGTGTTCCCACTTATGAGTTTAAAGGTTTAAGGGTATCCATTATGTAAAAATGCTTGCATATACGAATATACCTACTACAAACTTAGTCCAGAAATTATTTTGTACAACTTTTTGTCTTTTTTGTACAAAAACTGTTGTTTCCATTAAGTTCAAAATGATTTTCCTAGAAAGTGCTTATAAAGTTCTACTTTTCAGATTTTTTTTCATATTTTCTAAACTTATGGTTCAAAAGTTAGAGGGGGGGGACACATTGTTTTTTACTTTTGGAGCGATTATTTCCGAAATTATTGACATTATCAAAAAATGATTTTAAAAAACCCGTATTCATTTTTAAATACCTTTCCAACAATATATCACACGTTAGGGTTGAAATTAAAAAAAAAATCACTTCCCACTTTACATATAGGGGGGCTACCCTAATAAAACATTTTTTTCCAATTTTTATTTTACCACTTTGTCGGCGTGATTGATATACATATTGGTACCAAATTTCAGCTTTCTAGTGCTAACCGTCACAGAGATTAAGCGAGGACGGACAGACGGACGGACAGACATGGCGAAACTATAAGGGTTCCTAGTTGACTATGGAACCCTAAAAAATACAATGTTTAAAACTCAACTATGAATCCACTGACTCCAAGTGAGTTACATTGAGCTCTACCGTAAAACGTGATATTTCACGCCAACGAAAAAATATCGTTAAATAGCACTAATTTTTGTAGCGTTACTTAGTTTGATGTACAGAATGCGTGGTTGACGATTTCGTGAAGAATCCTTTTACACCTTGTATATGTGTACACACTCTCTTGGCGCAAGTCGAATTTATCGAAGCACTGAATGGGACCTTATAAATAAAACACTTTAACACTAAATCGTCTGTGGAATTTATCAGACGAATTGCTAAAGGCTCGTATGTTTATTTTTTGCCAAAATACAGTCCCAAAAAAACGAAACAGCTTACTCCAAGAATCTAAACCAGCAAAAAAGTACTAGGATCGCAGAAATATCAAGAGATCTTAGGCCCCGGTCGTACGCAACAAAATAAACCACCGACGACGGAGTTTCATTGCTCCAATAAATTACTTTGAAAACTAAATAGGTCTCCATTATTTAACGTGGTCCTATAGCGGGCTCGGACACTTTTATATTGGCTTTTGAAATGGCTAGGTTAGTCTTTTAGCGCTTCATGGCTGACTTGATGTGTAAACGAAGCCGTATTTTTCATTTTAGCACAGCTGGTAAAAGCGGATTCTTGCACTTTGCTGGGATGATATTTATAGGATTTTGACTGAAGTATTGTATTAACGATAACATAAATATAATGCGGCCGCCACACTATGCTCCTTACGCTGCTCATCGCTATATATGCTCCTCGCGCTGCCGCGATTTGCCGCACTGTTGCCCTCTCTGCCCACACACTGCTCTACTCGCGCAATTATTCACGACGCTCCTCATTTGCTTTTGTTGGACAATAGACGATGAAACTGTGCAAGCGTGCGCGAAATGCATTTTTAGTATAGCTTATTTTAATTATATCAATGTCATAAAAATAAATATACATCGTCGTCGTCGACCTCGCCAACGGAGATGGTGGATCACATCACTGTGACCGCGCGATTATGTAGCCAGCCACTCGCGCTCGTATTGCCTGTCCTTTGACTCGCGCACAAAAACCGTCAAAATAGGAAGCGATGGGCACGACGAGGAGCATGACGTGCGGCATGACGAGTAATGTTGCCACACTATGTCTCTGCCTCCTTTCCTCGCTACTTCCCATGCCACTCGTCACAGTGTGTGGCGGCCGCATAACATAACATAACGCTTGTAATCTTCGAACGAAAGGCAACAATGTCTGTAGTTTTAAACAGGTACTTATTGAAAATACAGGACGATTGGTGCATCATTTGCCAAAAAGAACTAACTGGAAGAAATGGTCATTTGCTGTTTCTTCAGCCCCAATAACTCATCCTTGGTCCCACGACCCTTGGGCCCCAAACTAAATAGGACTGGGCAGGACATGTCTTTCGCATACCGAACGAGCTGTGGGCCCGTAAAGCTTAGGATTGGTGTCATGAAGGAGTGACACGTGGTCGCGGCAGACCACGAATGGGATGGCTGGTCGAACTGGCTATCTTCCTTGAGAATTGGAAAGAAGTAGTACAGAATCGTGACCGTAGGAAGGAATGAGACAATATGGGCTAGCTATAATAGCATAAACGCATATGGGAACGCAAGCAACAGCTATAGTGTTATAAAATTATGTAAAAGCTAGTCTAATTAAGTTGATGGTAGATTTATTCTACACTAGCTGATGCCCGCGGCTTTGCCCGCCCGCAAATTATATACTTAAACCTTTCTCTTGAATCACTCTTTCTACTAAAAATACCTTCCTCTTACTACACTACACGACATCAGCCCATAACGTCCACTGCTGGACATAAGCCTCTTCCATGATGGGAGGAATTTGCCGTAATCTCCACGCTTGGCAGGCGGATTGGAGATCGCAGTGATGAAAGACTAACAGAAAACGCTGCTGCCCATTCTCTGGTCTACGGAGGAGCAAGGTGTTCTGCCTCAGACATTAGTCGCCTTATACGACACCCGTGAGTGTGATGGGTTGGTTCTATTCTACTCTGCCGGATACCACACGGCTAACCTTCCTCTTGAATCACTCTATTTAAAAAAAAAAAACGCATCAAAATCCGTCGCGTAGTTTTAAAGATCTAAGCATACATAGGGACAGACACGGTGGGCGACTTTGATTTATAATATGTAGTGATAGTGATGACGTCCCAGCAGTGCAAACGTTTTAAGTAGATTACTAAGACATTATTACTAGTCAAAGGAGTATGAAAGAATCGTAGGAAAATCGTTTTATACTTAGTGGCATCTCCCTGGCGTAAGTTTATTTTCCTATGTTGGTCAAACAACGGAAGAAACCAAGGTACACCAAAGCGTAAATTCTTCCTCAAAAGCCCACCATTAAAGTCCCACAGCTGGGATAAATCATTGCAAATAAACTAGACATAGATAAGTCCCTGTACGCTGAATTTATATCCCACAGTAAAAAATGTGATCCCTTTGCGTCGGTTAAACGGAGATACATTGTACCAGGATTTTATATTGTCCTTCTTTTCTTATCTTCAAGGTTATAAAGCTTGCAGTGTGAGTAGGTTTGTGGGGTAGTGTGAATTTTGTGGCGACTCATCTTTGGAAAGTTTTGGTGGTTTATGTTTGGATAAAGCAATCATTGTTAAAAAACTTTTGCAAAAAATATTCAATCGCCCTTTAGAAAGATTACTAAAAAAGTGAAAAATAAGCTTATTTTAGGAAGTCGGTGACTTTTTATAGTTTTCTTGGTTTTTTGGCATCGACTTCCAAAATAAAGATTATTGTTAATTATTTTTTAGAAGTCCGTTGTATTTTTACCTCAAAAACTGCTCATTACAACTTGACCAAATTAATATGGGACCACCCCTGAGATGATGTACCACCTTTCCAATAAAAAAAGAATCTTCGACACCGACCGCCGCTGTTCAGAATTATCGCTGAACATATACATTCAGTTTTTTTTATGAGTTGACCACCTTCTGTATAACGTTTAAAATTCATTTAGCTCTAAATGTATCTAATATTTCTAGTGCTTAATTAGTTTGCTTATTATTAGTGCCCCAGAGAAGAAGAAAATATCATATAAGAATCGACTAACACAACAGATTCTGGTCCTTTTTAGGGTTCCGTACCCAAAGGGTAAAAACGGAACCCTATTACTAAGACTTCGCTGTCTGCGTCTGTCCGTCTGTCCGTCTGTCCATCTGTCCGTCTGTCCGTCTGTCTGTCACCAGGCTGTATCTCATGAACCGTGACAGCTAGACAGTTGAAATTTTCACAGATGATATATTTCTGTTGCCGCTATAACAACAAATACTAAAAACAGAATAAAATTAATATTTAAGGGGGGCTCCCATACAACAAACGTGATTTTTTTGCCCTTTTTTGATAATAATGGTACGGAACCCTTCGTGCGCGAGTCCGACTCGCACTTGGCCGGTTTTTTTTTTTGACGAGTTGACCACCTTCTGAATAATGTTTAAAATTCATTTAGCTCTAAATATATTAAATATTTCTAGTGCTAGTACGTCAACGTTAGAATTAGTTTGCTAATTATTAGAGTCCCAGAAAAGATGAAAATATCATTTTAAGAATCGACTACCACAACAGATTCTGGTCCTTTTTCATTCCGAAGCCAATAAATTACTTCCCAAATCGCCATTGCTTCCGCGAGAGGTGTTCCAATAGCCAGCATTGTATCCTCCAATTTCTGGGAAGGCGCGGATCAAAACAATATTAGACCAACACTGTCCTTTGGTCCAATGAAGCGGTAAATTGAACTCTGTTACTTGGAGTTAGAGTATGTTTGTCCCAAAGAATTGTATCGTTAGATTGATCATTCCGCTTTAGAAAATCTTGTAAAAAAATAAAGGTAATCAACATTTCTTCTTTTACAAGCTTTTATTTAACTTGTAATATTTGTATACTGTTTGTTTAGATCAAATAATGCAACTGAAGGCTACATGAGCATCCGGGGTTGCGGGACTGTTCGAAAGAGATACCGCGGCCCCGGAACACAAAGGGCGATGAAGGAACATGGATGGGTTTTAGTCAGTAAAAGTCTGACACTCCCTCCTGCTCCGCCCTGAGCGGGAGGGGTTATTTGATGATTTCCCATCCGAAAAAAAAAAAAAAAAAAAAAAAAAAGGCTACATGAGCATGACATGACATGAGCTAAACGCGATTTTTATAATGCAAAAAAACATATGATTCACTGCAATAAACAAAACCAGAAAAATATATGATATTCTTTAGGTTTAGTATATACGCTAGTACTATAGTGTTTTGAAAACATAATACAACTAACACTGTTTTAAGCTTTCACGGTTCATTCACGGGACATTTGTAGTATAATACAACTAACTTTATTCGACAGAAAAAAAATCACGAACTTATCTATAAGTTAAAATATTATTTTGTCACAAGTATGCTACCATGAGTACAATCACATAGAACGAGGAACACTGGTCCACCGTAATACAGTTTAAACTAGTACGGGGAGCAGAGTGAATCAGTCTTGTGTTAACAACCAAAATAAGTATACCGACACATAACAAACAAAAATTGTAACTACCTCTACTGCTTATTTGTAACTTATTGAACTGTGCAAGGTTGTTATTTTGATTTAGCAAATAAAGCGCTTTTTTTTATCTTTTTTTTTTTATCTCTAAAATCGCAAAAAACCACTCATTTCGCACTATTCGGCCCGCAGTGACTGACGTAACAACCACTTTGTAGTGCAAGCTGATTAGAACCGTATTCTAACTGTATTTCAAACAAAGTTTAAACCACCACAAATAGAGTTGCTAATTTAGCTCCTGTAATCGCCTGAAGTTGAAATCCTGAAACAATCCTGTTGAAATTTTACATACACGTTTAGTTTGGATGACAATGCATGGTTAGCGACGTCATTCTGAATCCAATATGGCGAACTCCTAAAGATGGCGGACTACTTATTCCTTATGCTACACGCTGGCTATTGATACTCATCACGTCATTTTAGTTTCGCTAGCTAATTCTATTTGACAGACTGACAGAATCCTTCTCACTTGTGTTCTTGGAAGGTGGTTTAAAACAATATTAAACGTCCACTGTCATTCGGTTCGATGAAGCAGTAAATTGAACTCTGTAACTTGCTGTTAGATTGGTCGATCCATGAAAGCTGAGGCATTTGGTACTGTATTGTTCTAGAGCTAAGCTAGAATGGTCGAGGATTATTTTCTAGTTTCGCTAAGTGAATGAATGCTAGCGCAAATTGCGAAACCCGTTTGAAACAAGGGTCCCTTGCTTCAAACGGTTTTTTTCGATTTGTGAAAATATTATTCTCCTTGTTTTCACAAATCGAAAAAAAAACGACTTCTGTACTATGATAAAATGGTTTCAATATTAGGTACTAAGTTGAAAAATTCCTGATGGAAAACCCTAATAAAACTTTGCCCGATCTGGGAATCCTACCCTCATGCAAAAACAAATTTGACCGCTGTAAGAGATGTATGGAAGAAGCTAGGTTCTCATGCTGAGCAGGCGTTGTTTATTATCATAAAAATATAGTTTTAAGGTTTAAGGCGCTGTTAACACCAAAATCGCGCACACTGTCTATTTGTATGGGAGAAAACGAGACGTCACTATTACTGGGCGGCCAGGTTTTAGAACAAAATAATGAATAAATATTGATATAAAAAAAAGTATGGATTATTTGTGAAATATGACTGGTTAGCGGGTTCGGTATGAATATGTTGACTTCATGTTTTTAATTGCAGACCCATACGTCAAAAAAATAAAGACAGGACCGTTAATGATAATTTTAAGACCAATCTTTGCAATTATTTTCTATCGAGCCGATTTCGTCAAAATATGTATCGACTCCGTCCAAAGTCTTTGAAATATGATCAATATTAACATTTTTTTTTTTTGCCGTGCTAGACAAATAGTTTTTCTTAAAAAACTGCTTAAATAACATCAATGTCAACAAATTAGGTGTTGTCAGGCCCTTAATCGAATCATGTATCATCGAATCTATGTCGATTCGTGAAACAAATGACATCTCTTTTAAAAAGTTTACGCTTGACACACAAGTTCACACATAAATTGTTTTCTTTTTACACAACTTATAATAATTGGGCAAATTAAAGAAGAAAAAAGTTTAATTAGTCTAAATTGTGGTACACGTATTATTTTCGAACTAAGATTTCTAGTACATTTAAGTTCTAAAATACAATTTATTATGACGCAAAGTAACTCAAAAGAGCACACATCATGTTTGATCTATCAGATCATTATACCGTTCATGTGAAATTCAATTCCTTTACCATGGAGAATCATGTTCTCAGTTTACGTGATTATCGAAGGAACTGGCTGAACTCAAAGGTCGAACTGAATGTCACATAAAAATATCATGTTTCATAGCGAGACAAACAGGGTGCTCTTTATATGAACGAAGCTTTTGAACCTCTCTTATGTTAAGAGGGCAGAATAGGAGGTGGAGCATAGTTTGCCACAGAGCTCCACAATGACACCCCGCTGCTGTTTCATTGAGGTGTCCTCACTTGACAAGGTTTGAGTTACATCTTTCCACTTGAGTCTGGAGACGGTTTAATGAAAGAAGAAAGAAAAAGAAAGAAATAAAAAGGAAGAAAGAAAAAGAAAAGAAAGAAAGAAAAAAGAAAGAATAAGAAAGAAAATAAAGAAAAGAAAGAAAAGAAAGAAAAGAAAGAAAGAAAAGAAAGAAAAGAAAGAAAAGAAAGAAAAGAAAGAAAAGAAAGAAAAGAAAGAAAAGAAAGAAAAGAAAGAAAAGAAAGAAAAGAAAGAAAAGAAAGAAAAGAAAGAAAAGAAAGAAAAGAAAGAAAAGAAAGAAAAGAAAGAAAAGAAAGAAAAGAAAGAAAAGAAAGAAAAGAAAGAAAAGAAAGAAAAGAAAGAAAAGAAAGAAAAGAAAGAAAAGAAAGAAAAGAAAGAAAAGAAAGAAAAGAAAGAAAAGAAAGAAAGAAAATAGATTTATTTGGCACACTCTGCAAGTGCACACAGTATAAAAAATAAAGAAAAACAAAAAAGAAGAACAAAATAAATGAATAAAAACTTAAAAGTAAACAAAAAATATAACAATGTGACACTGTGTGCCTCACGGCTGTGCCTAATAGGCCCAGTTCAGCACAATGCCGGACAACTAGGGTCCGACGCTGGTTTTCTAAAATTATTTATAAATATGAATAATTATTAATCAATAGGTAAATATTAATGACTTCCAGGTGGACCACGGAAGACCTTCCAGGAAGATGCTCACCTCCTATCCTGCCCTCTCAGCCCAAAAACATGCAGCCGTAGTGACCTTTGCACTGCCACCAACGACGCGATGGAAGTGGCAAAATTCTGGGCTGGAATATAAAAATTGCCGTCTCGGCGACACGAAGAAGAAGACGTCATGGTTTGTTCAGTCTAACCAGACGGAGCTGAATACCAATATTTTTTCTGATCTCCACATACCAGTTACTGGGTACCACAATACCCCTTGGTAAGATTGCTTGCCAGACTTTCAGGCTTCTGTTACGTATGTCAAAGATCTGCAAATAAATAAATAAAATAAATATTGCTGGACATTACACACAGCGCCATCTAGTGCCACACTAAGCAACGAGGCTTGTGTCGTGGACACCAGATAGTTGAATACTACATAGATACTTTTTGTTTGTAAATACATACTTATTATACATATAAACATCCATGACTCGGAAACAAATGTCCATGCTCATCACACAAACATTTGCTCCGACCGGGATTCGAACCCGGGACCCTAAGAACGTAAGGCAGCCTCACTACCGCTGCGCCAATCAGGTCGTCAATCAAATCAAAGGGCTAACGTAGTTATCTACTCTTGAGGAAGGGTATCTCGGTAGGTAACGTCTGTAAGCCTAACTAAACCTTATAGATTCACCCATAAGGTTATCATTGCTTACCCGCGAGTCCTCCGCGCCCATAAGTAGGTACTAATGAAAGAACATTTGGAGTTAATACAGAATGAACTCCATAGTATTTGTAGAACGATTCGTTCTACAAATACTAGAATAAAAATAATCAAATATTGTCTCCTTATAATCGTTCTAGTACTCCATTGCCATTGGCCAAGTCTCCATAAGTGATCAATACCACAAGATAGATGCGTACAAAAGGCTGGCTCTCAACGAGAAAATATAATACCTATATATATATATAGGTATATGAGCACGGACACAAATGCGTATGTACAGCGATCTTAAAGAAATGCCTACCTGCTTTTGCTTCGTTCACGTGCATACATATTCTGGTGATCTGGTCATAATATACTGTTAGTTGAGCACCTTAGTGCTCAACTAACAGTATATGTATGGTGCTTACACCAGACCCATCTGAAGAACCTCACCAATAAAGTCAGTGTTTGTCCTTCTAGGGCGTCCCCTCCCGGTGTTGCCACTCCCATCTACCTTGTAAATACCTTTTGTTAGTCGCCTTTCACTCAACCTCTCCACATAGCCAAATAATAGTAATAGTTAAATACACTTTTTTTAATTTATTTATTTAAAGAAATCTTAATACAGAGGTGTTGCTTAATTCTAAACTCGCCAAACTTTTACGTTTTATGGCGAGAGGCGCTCTTTTACATCATAATTAACCACCTTACTTACTTAACTAATACTTTTAATATCTTTAGTACTGTTATGTTTAAATCTTGTGCAATGTAGGTATTTATTATAGTTCTGTTTGCTATCCTGTATCCTCTCCGCAGCTATCTGTCACACATTGTATATCGCTGTCCTACAATTGATAGCTATCTGTCAAAGTTTTTTAATTTTGTCCTAAGTGATCCTTTACTAACTTTTACTTTTTCTCTTAATAAATCTATTTTGTTAAACACTTTAGGTACCAAATACTTAGATGTTCTCTTACCATAATAATTTGTTATCTGTGGTTGAACCAGTCTGTTCTCTCTAACCCTACGTGTGTTGTACTTGTTTTTAACATTAACTTTATATTCATCCTTATAATAATATTCTAATCCTACCAAATAATCTACTTTTTTATCTATGGGAATAATTTTACAGATGGGAAATAACTTATCATACTCTTTGTTGCACTTATCTTTAACATTTTTACTAACTAGAAACTTTATCAGTCTTGTTTGTATATCTTTAATATCTCTTAAATATGTAATAAAGGTTCGCCCGTACACAAGGAGTCCATAGTTTATTAGCGAATCGGCAAGTACGAAATACACACTTCTTAACGTCTGTTTGTTTAATACATGTTTTAAGTGGTAAAACTTACTTACTTACTTTACTTAAAGTATACTTATCCGTGATTTTCTTGACATGCGTCTCCATTATCAAGAAAAACCTAGTTATACTGTGAGTGCGTTTTGTCGTGAGTTACAATCGAGTTTCAGTAGTGCGCGTAATAAATGACTAAGAAAGAGGGTAGACAGATTTGTCTGCTCATAATAAATAATTTTCGTCTCATCCGCATACCTCTTCAGTATTCCCGCGATCATGATGTTTGCAACAGCGTCGAAATATCGGCTCCGGCCCATCTCGTAAATTTCCCATTTCGACAACTAAACAAAGGACGTGCGAAATAAGTGGCAGCCACACTCAGAGTCAGTTAATGGTTACTTAAACGGTTCCTTAGTAAAAATTAAAAAAAGTTCACCCTCAGAGTCAGATAACGGTTCATTAGCGTCCCCTAATGACAATTAAAGTTAAGTAAAGCAAAACCTTTACTTAAATATTTAATGGCTGATTTTGACATCTACGTTTCGGGTTCTATTATTTTTATTAAGCCTCCAAAAATTGCTGTTTTGCACAACTTTTACCTCAACTTTGGCCGTTCATAATGTACTTATAAATTGTAAAAGTAAAGAAAACATCCTGATAAAAGCCTTGCAAATGTAGTGGAAATTCTAAATAACAAATATTTATTTCACATACCGGTAAGACTAATTCAAAAACACGTATTTCCTGGAACAAGTTTTATAAATTTTTGAACAATATTTTTCGTTCAATGTCCTCGCGTTAGGCGGTATGAGGTACGCGGGAGGCAAATAGTGCAGGTTCGGGGTTAGGTAAGACAGTAGTAGAAAGAATACCACCGCTGTGGCTCTGGATGAAACAACAAGCTTTTCGACCATGCTCGTATGTTGACGAAAGGCGGGCCGGGAAGGGCCCTCTTAAGTTTTTATATTATGCCAAAAGATATAGAGAAGTGGGACCGAGGCGGAATTTACAAGATTATTCTGATCCCTTTACAAAATATTCTATTCAGGAATTTCACGCAAGTTATAGATTTACACCTGAATCTGTAAAAAGTGTCATATTGCCGTTGGTGGCATCCGACCTCAAGAAACCAACGAAAAGAGGATTACCATTTGCACCGGAAATAATAATAAAAGTACTTTACTACAAAACCCTGCCTGGGTTAGCAGATACTTACTTAGCATAGAATTAATTGAAACATAAATATGAACGGAAGTTCTTCGAGTACACAAGGTGTGTCGATGCATTTTATTGATATCACATTTTCACTGAAAATTGTTAATAACTTACCTTAACGTAAATTAATACAGATGAAATTAAAATTCACAACACAAACTTTCCCGCTCGGTAAATACTACTTGACATTGACAGTTGACAGCAGACACATGATGCCATAGAAAAAAGATCGCAATTGCTTTATTTTATTTCAATGAAAATATCTGTTCCCCTTTGCAATTTAGTAAAAACTTACAGTTAAAGAACGTATTATCCATTATATTACTATGAATAATAATTTTCAACGTTTATAAATAAACTTAAATGTGATTTAACATCAACACTTTTTAAATGTGGCTACACCAACGCTTTATCGATATGCAATCGATAAGATAATTTCTAGGATGCTTCGCCCTACGTATACTTAAATCTGTAATTAGCTAATGAACCCTTAAATTATATTTCTGGGATGTAGCATTGACTAACGGATTTAATGATAATTAGTTAAGTATTCATTATGACTAATTTAATGAATGACTCTGAGTGTGGCTGAGTGTGCCAACTCGTAACTATTTTATTCTTCATACATTGAATCCGGGAGCTCATAGAAACAAAAGAAAATCACGGAGATTATCCCGTAGTGAAAAACCGTGAGTCTAAAACAGTGAATAGTTAAATAGTTTACAGTATAAATATCATTTTATCGTTGCATGAAGGCGATCTTCTATATTGTCTACGGCACTTATTCCGTGTCACAGCTTTGTGTCTGAATTCTGAGAATTCCTCAAGATATTTTCTCTCTAAGCTTAACCTCGCTTTGTATCCTCAAAGACCACTGAATTCCTTTTGATCGAGATCAAGATCGACAAATATTTGTGACGACCAACAGGCATTGACTACATTTATTAAATTATATTAAAGCCAGTTTTACGTTTATATATATTTATGAAGTTTGCTTTGAATTCGACAAAATAATAAGATAAAATTTTCAATGATGGAGTTTTATTTTTGGTTCGTATTTTCATAGGACATTTTTATCACTTATTTACTTTTAAGGTATTAACGTAGAAATAAATCTATGGTATGCAATGATATTCTAGTAAACAGATATGTTGTGAGCACGCAATCGTGAAGACTCGAAAACGACCCAATTGGGTCGTATTGCCTTTATTCTGCATCACTGCGTGTATGTGAGCTGCCGCTGCCACGTGGAACACTTTTTTTCGGTTGATTTGTAAGTGTATAACATAATATCTCTTTATTAGAATATTATTGATGGTATGTGATAATTCAAGATCTGCGCTGCGCGGGGCTCTTATTTCTATTGGCAGGGTTTAAAGTAACCTAACACGTAGGGGTTGCCGGAGTCTTAGTTCACACGCATCGCCCGCTTAATAGACCCCGCCATCCTCTTCAAACCTAATCTGTCCGAGTCGGCGACCAAAGTCCCGAACTCGCTTCGCTCGCTCTTGCTTCCTTAGTTCTCCTTGCCACAGACCGGATAAATAGTAATCTGTTACACACTTGGTATAATAGTCGCCCATTCAGTATTATATTAGTTGCCAGTAAAATTTTTGTTCTCCCGATTAATAATTTCCCGTTGTAAATTGTGTGCAAATTGACGTCCAATAAATTCAATTACCACAAATCACACCATTGCATCGTTCATAATCCTCCTGAAATTGCTGTATAACGCTGAAATCTAATATTTTCATTGCAACACTCAGTGATATTATTCCAATATAACTATAGAATAGAATCTCATTGGTTGGCACCGATTCCGGATGAAACCGCAACGGATCACTGAACTACACCAATCTAGATTTCGATAACGCAATATAATTACGCACGTTTTGGTTAAGTTATATATATAGTTGGTGCCAGTTAAGATGACAATAGCGGTCATTGACCCACCTACATTTATTAAATTTCTTAACTTTGAAAACCAAAAATAAGCCTGTTCAAGTCTGGAATCGTCATATATCGTGATCTTCAACATTTTTTGTAATGAAAAACGATACATGGTTTATTTTTTTTGGTTCGTACGAAGAGATCATAGGGAAAGGGCAATAACCGCTATTCTCATCATAAGGCGATTATATGAACTAAATTAGCAACTCTATTTTGTGGTGGTTCAAACTTCGTTTGAAATTCTGTTAGAGTAGAGTTCTAATCAGCTTGCTCTACAAAGTGGTTGTTACGTCAGTCACTGTGGCCGAATAGTGCGAAATGTGTTATTTTGCGATTTGCAATAAAATCTATTGATTGGACTAAAAATGTAAAACACTATGATGCTAATATTATGTTGGTTGTAGAATTATTTGCCAAAAAATCAGAATGATCGGATGTATTTTAGTATGGTTTTACTCGTTAAAAGATTTTTTTAGAGATAAGTTCGTGATTTTTTTTATCGAATGAAATTTGTTGTATTATGTTTTCAAAACATTATCTTACTAGCATATATCCTGAAGAATATCATATATTTTTCTGGTTTTGTTTATTGCAGTAAATCATATGCTTTTTTGCATTATAAAGCTCGCGTTTAGCTCCTGCAGTCGCCTTAAGTGGCACCAACTATAGAATTGTATAGAATTTTATTTTGCTCGTTTGAATAAGAAAGAAGAAAGAGGAACTCGTAGTTAAATAATAACAGACACACGGGTCGATTTTCAGGTTAAGCCGCGCTTACCTAGGTTGATCCGTGGATGGGTGACCACCCATTCTATGCCGAGTTCTAAGTTCGAATACTAGTGTTTTATATGGAGCGACTGCCTATCCGAACTCTACAACCCAGTTAGTACCTGGGTCATTCATGGACGATCCATAGTCACACCAAATTGCCACACGAGTGTGACTTGCGTGTTGGTAAGACTGGTTGTCAGACTTTTTGTGCCACTGACTACTTGTAACGAATGTCAAAGATCTACAAATGACAGCCGGGACCATCGGCTTAACGTGCTTTCCGAGGCACAGAGGAAACTCGGTAGGTATGTAATGGGTGGTTACCCATCTACAAACCAACCTAGGCAAGCACAGCTTAACCTAAAGATCAACCAGAGGCGCTGTTTTTATTTATCCATGAGCTCCTATATAATAAGTAATGTTGAACTTTGAAACATTTAATTAATTAAACTCCAAAGTATCCCAGAAATAGCTTCCCAATTTTCGACCTCAAGCCTACAAACCAAAATCTTCAGTTAACTCTTTAATTACAGTTTAACAATACATTTCAGAGGCGGGATGAAACCGACGCAGCTTCAATGAACTGGACCAATCTTGATGAAGATAACATTTCATATAATTGTACGCGTTTTGGGTAAAGTCGGGTTGCATTGTAAAAGCCAACTATGTTGGGCTCGGCTTCCAGTCTAACCGGATGCAGCTGAATACTTGAATTTTACATGGAGCGCCTACCTATCTGACCTCCACAACCCAGTTAGTTCTGGGTAATACGATACCCCTGGGTAAAACTGGTCGTCCGACTTTCGGGCCACTGAGACTGTCTTTTACAACTGTCAAAGACCTACAGCCGGGACCAACGGCTTGACGTGCTTTCGGAGGCACGGAGGGAACTCGGTATGTAATGGGTGATCACTCACCCACATACCAACTTAGGCAATCGCGGCTTAGTCTGAAAATTGGACACGAGATTCGCACCCAGGACCTCGTGCTTAGCTGCCGCGCTTACGACCGCTAGAGCAACGAGTTAGTTAAAAAAAAACAAATTGTTAGATATAAAAAGAAGCCGTGTGGTATCCGGCAGAGTAGAATAGAACCAACCCATTACACTCACGGGTGTCGTATAAGGCGACTAATGTCTGAGGCAGAACACCTTGCGCCTCCGTAGACCAGAGAATGGGCAGCAGCGTTTTCTGTTAGTCTTTCATCACTGCGATCTCCAATCCGTCTGCCAAGCGTGGAGATTACGGCAAATTCCTCCCATCATGGGAGAGGCTTATGTCCAGCAGTGGACGTTAAGGGCTGTTGTAGTAGTAGTAGTAGTAGATATAAAAAGACAATGGGGATCCACACACAAAGCTCAGCGCAGATGTCGCCACTAGCGAGATGGCTGCTGTCAAATCGTTTTCGCTTTGTTTCACTTTGGTTCTTGCTATTTTTTGTTTTTAAACCGGTCCACTATAATTTTTGTAAGCATTGTACCTGGTAGGTTAAAGAATTGAAAGAGGAACTGCAAAAACGAGGAAGAAGGATAAGTGGAAAAAAAATCCTGAAACAATGCAATAATATGCTTCTGAACATTTTACGAAAAAAAACAATTTTATTGAATGATATTTTAGGTTATAAAATGTTCTGAACTGACAGCTTTCAATGGCCATGTCGACGATGCGCCACCTATCGTGATAAATTGGCAGTAAAGATCACCATTGGTTGCAGATTGTAAACAATTTGCCAATTTAGAGAATCAGTCCTACATTGTGCATCAGCCCTAACCGTAACCCCAGTGAATCCCAATCGGATAGTAAACCACAGAGTTCGCTATATTACTCGTATCTATTCAGATAGATATTCAGATCGCAAATTCGCACTGAATTATATTCCTCCTGATGTAGTCTATGTTTAAGGGACATGCAGGGCTATTTGCTTATTTAAATTGTAATATTTTTATTTAGATATATACATAATTTATTACATACTATAAACAAACCTATATAATAATGAAATGCAAGGAGTAAACAGACCTGACTTCACAAAGCCGTTAATCAAGCATTCTGTACATATCAAACGCAAAATTGTAGCAAAAAAAATGTTGTTGGGAAATAACTTCTTTTTGGGATGAGAACTCACATCATCGTGTCGACATGTTGTAGTGTGGGTGTCATAGAACTCATTGCATCCTTGCAAAGTAAGGGCACGTCACTAGTTATTCTAAAACCAAAATAATAATATTTTGTTACAGTGATATCATCTATACTAATATTATAAAGAGGTAACATTTGTTTGTAAGTTTGTATGTAGGGGGTAATCTCCGGAAGTAATGAACAAATTTACAAAATTGTTTCACTGGTAGAAAGCTACATTATTCGTGAGTGCTATAGGCTATATTTTATTCCCGTACTCCCACGGGAACGGGAACTACGCGGGTGAAACCGCGGGCCGTCAGATAGTTAATGAATATAATGAAAACCACACTGACGGATGTGTTTAGAGATAATTATTACTCACTATTTTGTTACAGTGATATCATCTATACTAATATTATAAAGAGGTAACATTTGTTTGTAAGTTTGTAAGTTTGTATGTAGGGGTAATCTCCGGAAGTAATGAACAAATTTTAAAAATTGTTTCACTGGTAGAAAGCTACATTATTCATGAGTGCTATAGGCTATATTTTATTCCCGTACTCCTACGGGAACGGGAACTACACGGGTGAAACCGCGGGACGTCAGCTAGTTAATGAATATAATGATGAATCAAATAATTAGAAACCACACCGGCGGATGTGTTAAGAGATAAATTATTACTCACTATTGTATGACTATTATTAACTAGCTACAGCCTGCGGCTTCGCCCGTGTTTATTCATTTGTTCCCATAAATAGTCTATCACTATCACTACAAATTAAAAAACAAAGTCCCCCTCCATGTCTGTCTATCCTTATGTATGCTTAGATCTTTAAAACTACGCAACGAATTTTGATGCGTGTTTTTTTAGTAGATAGAGAGATTCAAGAAGAAGGTTTTAATATATGGCGGGCGAAGCCGTGGGCATCAGCTAGTATTTAATATACTAAACTATGGATGTTCCATATCCAAAATAAAGATTATTTCATTTTTTGTATAAAATATAATTTATACGTTATTGTAATGTGTGAACTATCTTACTGTAAAATTTAATTTAAACCCGTCCAGCGTTTCAGCAAAAAGAAGAAACAAACACTCAGACACACCTAAAAACTATCTCATTTCATTAATACACTAGCTGACGTCCCGCGGTTTCACCCGGGTAGTTCCCGTTCCCGTGGGAGTAGGGGAATAAAATATAGCCTATAGCACTCAAGAATAATGTAGCTTTCTACCAGTGAAACAATTTTTAAAATTGGTTCATTACTTCCGGAGATTACCCCCTACATACAAACTTACAAACATACAAACTTACAAACAAATGTTACCTCTTTATAATATGAGTATAGATTTGTGTTATATCCTAATTTACATTTTATAAACCATAATTTTGTGAGGTTGAATAGACAAATAATTAAATTATCGATGCAACTGCACATTTGATATTAATTTAGATTCCATGTTAGTTTTCATTGCATAGTAATTAATTTATTTCTAATGATTCGGTACTAATGGCCTAATTTATTACTGAGTTCCGCTTAATTTTGGTATTAATTCTGATTTTAGTTGGTTTGACTTAAAATAAGCTTAGCTTAGCAGCCCTGTGTGGTGTTACACAAATTGATAAAAACTATTAAATAAACTAACTAACAACAAACTACGACCCAAATGGCGCAGCGGTGGCGAGGCTGCCTTACGTTCTTAGGGTCCCGGTTTCGCATCCCGGTTGGCGCAAATGTTTGTGTGATGAGCATGGATATGTTTCCGAGTCATGGATGTTTATATGTATAATAGGTACCTATGTATTTACAAACAAAAAGTATCTATGTAGTATATCAACTATCTGGTGTCCACGACAAGCCTCGTTGCTTAGTGTGGCACTAGATGGCGCTTTTTGTAAATGTCCAGCGATATTCATCTAAATATATAAAAGAAGAAACTGACTGACTGACTGACTGACTGACTGATTGACTGACTGACTGACTGACTGACTGGCTCATCTATCAACGCACAGCCCAAACCGCTGGGTCTACAGATTCCAAATTTGGCAAGTAGGTTCCTTAGGTGGTTTAGGGGTGCACTAAGAAAGACTTTTTCAAAAATTACCCCCTAAGGGGGTTAAACGGGGCTCCATAGTTTGTATGGGGAAACAAGATTAGATAGACTATTTTATTCGAAACTTCACAGGAGTGCTCCTATTAATAAATGAGTAGAAATGGGTTTCAGGGTTTTTCAGAATTCAACCCCTAAGAGGGGAAATGGGGTGGCAAAGTATAAAAATCAATGCACAGCCCAAACCGCTGAGTCTAGAGATTCCAAATTTGGCAAGTAGGTTCCTTATGTGGTCTAGGGTTGCACTAAGAAAGGATTTTTCAAAATTCAACCCCTAAGGGGGTTAAACGGAGCTCCAAAGTTTGTATGGGTAAAACAAGATAAGTTAGACTATTTTATTCGAAACTTCACAGGAGTGCTCCTATTGATAAATGAGTAGAAACGGGTTTCAGGTTTTTTCAGAATTCAACCCCTAAGAGGGGGAAATGGGGTGGCAAAGTATAAAAATCAATGCACAGCCCAAACCGCTGAGTCTAGAGATTCCAAATTTGGCAAGTAGGTTCCTTATGTGGTTTAGGGGTGCACTAAGAAAGGATTTTTCAAAATTCACCCGCTATGGGGGTTAAACGGGGCTCCAAAGTTTGATGGGGAAACAAGATTAGTTAGACTATTTTATTCGAAACTTCACAGGAATGCTCCTATTGATAAATGAGTTGAAACGGGTTTCAGGTTTTTTCAGAATTCAACCCCTAAGAGGGGGAAATGGGGTGGCAAAGTATAAAAATCAATGCACAGCCCAAACCGCTGAGTCTAGAGATTCCAAATTTGGGACAAAGGTTCTTTATGAGGTTTAGGGGTGCATTAAGAAAGGATTTTTCAAAATTAACCCCCTTAGGGGTTGAAACGGGAGTCCAAAGATTACATGGGGAAATAAGATTAGTTAGACTAATTTATTCGAAACTTAACAGGAGTACTCCAATCAATAAATGAGTTATCATTTGCGTTTCAGGTTTTTTCAGAATTCAACCCCTAAAGGGGGAAATGGGGTAACAAAGCCTGAAACGTAAACTGGGTCGGGTGTATTACAAAAACAAAGATTTTAAGATTTAGTGTGGCGGACCTGAAATAAAATCATTCCCTGTTGGGGTGCGATGGGGTTGAAATGTCTAAAAATCAATATGGGTGTCGATACCGAGATTATCAGGGGCGCTGATTACGAAAATGGCATTTATTTTGAGATCCAGAAGATGGCGGATTCGACTTCTATACAGGGTTATTGTTGATTTATTGTGATGATTGTGATAACGATGACGATGATTGTGATAATGATGCTGATGATTATGATGATGATGATTGTGATTACGATGAAGATTGTGATAATGGTGATTGTGATTAAGATGATAATAATTGTGATTACGACGATAATGATTGTAGTAACGATGATGGTGATTGTAATAGTGATTTTGATGGTGATTGTGATGGTGATAGCGATGGTGATGGCGATTGTGATTATGACAGTGACGGTGATAATGATGAAGATGATTGTGATTACGATGATAATGATTGTGATAACGAGGATAGTGATTGTGAGAGTGATTGTGATAGTGATGGTGATTGTGATTGTGTTAGTGATAGTCATTGTGATAGTGACGGTGATTGTGATAGTGATAGCGATGGTGATGGTGATTGTGATTGTGACAGCAACGGTGAAAATGATGAAGATGATTGTGATTACGATGATAATGATTGTGATAACGAGGATAGTGATTGCGAGAATGATTGTGATGGTGATTGTGATTGTTTTAACTTGATTTTGTGATAGTGACGGCGATTGTGATCATGATGATTGTGATTGAGATGATAATGATTGTTATTATGATGATAATGATTGTAATTACGACGATAATTATTGTGAAAACGATGATAGTGATTGTGATGGTGATAGTAATGGTGATTGTGATTGTGATAGTGACGGTGATTGTGATGGTGATAGTAATGGTGATGGTGATTGTGATTGTGACAGAGATGATTGTGATTACGATGATAATGATTGTGTTAATGATGGTGATTGTGATAGTGATTGTGATAGTGATAGTGATTGTGATAGTGATTGTGATAGTGATTGTGATAGTGATTGTGATAGTGATTGTGATAGTGATTGTGATAGTGATTGTGATAGTGATTGTGATAGTGATTGTGATAGTGATTGTTATAGTGATTGTGATAGTGATTGTGATAGTGATTGTGATAGTGATTGTGATAGTGACTGTGATAGTGACTGTGATAGTGACTGTGATAGTGACTGTGATAGTGACTGTGATAGTGACTGTGATAGAGACTGTGATAGTGACTGTGATAGTGACTGTGATAGTGACTGTGATAGAGACTGTGATAGTGACTGTGATAGTGATAGTGATTGTGATAGTGATAGTGATTTTGATTGTGATTGTGATTGTGATTGTGATTGTGATTGTGATTGTGATTGTGATTGTGATTGTGATTGTGATTGTGATTGTGATTGTGATTGTGATTGTTATTGTGATTGTGATTGTGATTGTGATTGTGATTGTGATTGTGATAGTGATTGTCATTGTGTTTGTGATTATGACAGTGATTGTGATAGTGATTGTGATTGTGATTGTGATAGTGATAGTGATGGTGGTTGTGATAGTGATGGTGATTTTGATGATAATAATAAATTGTGATGATTATGAAACTTGGCACATACATAGTTTATAACCTGGATTAACATGTAGGATACTATTTATCCCTTTATTATGATTCAGTGGGACAATTACCGAACTTAGTAGGTTAGGGTAGGTAGGTAGGTTATATTCGGAAGGTTAGCAAATGAAAGTGTCAGTCAACGAGAGTATGTGACGTGACACAATGTTTTTTTTTTCAAGCGTTTTGGCTTTGGCACCAACTATCATAGTAAGTTCAACGCCATCTATAGAGTTCTTGGAAACTAAGTTTTTTTTTTAAACCTCAAAAGGAAAACCTCTCATTAGGGAAAGATAAAAAATACAGCTCGTTATAAAAAAAAACCTACCTAGCACGCACTCTAGGATAGTATTATAGTTCACGCACTGTAGGAGAGACGGGAACAGGCATCAGGGTACCAGGTCAATACCAGGGCAACTTCAAGGATCAGCTTCAGGAAACCTGCTGGAAGGGCGTCATGCAGCTCTTTAAGTTACGCACCAGGCCAGCTCTGTAGTAAGGCAGTGTAGATCTTACGACCAGACTTCAGGATAGCTTTGCTTTGCGTCCGGCAGCTCGTTTCTCCAAAGTAGTCTTCCTTTTGCAAATATTAGTTTTCTTAGTGTGGCCATCATCTCATCTGACAAGTGTAGTCGGCCAGGGCATATCCATGAGTGCGTAAAGAATCTATAATATTATTTAATAATAAGTTATTTAGTAAAAAATCGTAATAATCTACAAAATATAATGGCTAAACACATATTGATAAAAATAATTTGAATTTTACAAACCAAAAAGTAACTATCATAGACTATGCAGAAAAGCAAATAAAAAATAACTGACAGTTTGACAATTTGACGCTTGACGTAAGTGTCACAACATGAAAATTATAAGTTAATATTTTATTTCAGCTATTTTTAAGTAAATGGATCGTATTTAGATCGATTTGCTGAGTGTAAATATTTAAACAAATAAAAAGGATGATAAATAGTATTATAAATAATGAATATGAAGTGTAAGTATAGCATAATACTATAAAGTATGGAAAAAGAATACATGCTGCGCGGCTGATCCATCACTGGTGACGACTGTGAAACTTGCGAGTGCGCGCAAGTTGGCACCTTCCGGTTTTTTTTAATTTTTTGCTGTCGTCCACTCGGTCGACTCGCTCGCACGTTATAAATTACATTCAAATGAAATTATTTTATTATATTTATTTTATAGTCAAGTCATCTATAATATCTTAATCGACGGTTGAAAGGCTAATTGATATAAGCGACATTTTGTAAAACTTGCAGGAGGACTGATCAAAGTTATTTTTTTGGGAAAAAAAATCATAAAAAAACAACTATTTGACAGACTTTTATTTATTTAATACAGTATATCCCTAATTATGTAAGGAACATTTGTAAGTTATTACTGTTGAAAATTGTCTATTAATTTAGAAAAAATTTGTTGGTTAGCCCAAAATGCATCAAATTTAATTATTTTTTGAGAAAGGCAAAATGGCTCAAATGCCTACTGTAAATAAAATAGCTGAAAGTAAACTGGCTTAAGCATCGACCTAGAATAAAATAATACGAGAGAAAACGAATTTAGCACCAAGTTAACTGACAGTTGAATATACCCAATGAGCGTAAGCAACATGATGGTGATGCACCAGAGTGAAGTAGTTTGAAGCAGATGCCCATTAGAGGTACTGTTGGATGAAACAAAATGAACCCTTATTAGATTATAGTAGATATTGATGCTTAGGCCATCATAATTCAGCAACGTCCGTATGATATTTTTGAGGTTGGTATGCCACTTTATACAATTTTAGACAGTGTCTTATAAATTATAAATTGAAAAAAAAATAAAAAAATTGTATAATCATTCAAGATGTTGATTCAATGTGTCTTGGTATTAAGTATTAGTTATGGTGACGCAGCCTAGGTAGTAGTATCACCACGGAATACATTGTACCTACTTTAGTATCACTTTATAAATAAAACAACAAATAAATTGTAATTTATTATAATTTTACCAAAATGAGTCTTTAACATGGACGTACCTAATTTAAATCAGTAAGTAAAAATCAAACATGACTTAAAAAAAAACTTTTTAGTTGTAATAAATCAGAAATAGAAAAAAATAACAATCTCGTCAGGAAACAATCAAAAGTTAACATTTTTTATCAAAAAACAAGAGAAAACCGAAATTTTTCAGAAGAAAAAAAATTAACAACTATAGATTATCTATCATCAAAAAGCAAACGGAAATAAATGTAATATTCATTATAAAACAAAATTTTAAATGTTGACGATGACAAAGAAGGCGCCTTAGGCTTCTATATCATCTTCAATATCTGTATCTATCAGAACATCTTTGCCAACGCGGTGCGGTTACGTCGGTCATTAAGTTTCTTTCCAAGAAGAGGAATTCCATACGAAGTCCTCTTCCTCAGATAGAAAATGGACATAACTCTGATTAATTTTGCTTCTGTTGTTAATTTTTTTAGAGTTATTGTTCTCTGCTTCTATATCATCTTCATCTGCTTCAAGGGACTTCCTCAGCAACTCCATCTCACCCTCAGCAATTACTTCCGTTAATGTAGAAAGAAGTTCAGGATCATTTTCTTTGTAATTTTTTTCATTTGTAGTTTTGTTTCTCTTGTTCTTTTTTTTGGATTTGACTTGATTAACTTTGTATAATTATTGTTCTCTGCTTCTATTTCATCTTCATCTGCTTCAAGGGACTTCCTCAGCAACTCCATCTCACCCTCAGCAATTACTTCCGTTAATGTAGAAAGAAGTTCAGGATCATTTTCTTTGTAATTGTTTTCATTTGTAGTTTTGTTTCTCTTGTCCTTTTTTTTGGATTTGACTTGATTATCTTTGTATCATTATTGTTCTCTGCTTCTATATCATCTTCATCTGCTTCAAGGGACTTCCTCAGCAACTCAATCTCACCCTCAGCAATTACTTCCGTTAATGTAGAAAGAAGTTCAGGATCATTTTCTTTGTAATTTTTTTCATTTGTAGTATTGTTTCTCTTGTTCTTTTTTTGGATTTGACTTGATTAACTTTGTATCATTACTGTTCTCTGCTTCTATGTCTTCTTCATCTGCTTCAAGAGATTTCCTTAGCAACTCCATCTCACTCTCAGCGATTACTTCCGTTAAGTAGAAATGAGTTCAGGTTCTTTTTCTTTGTCTTTTTGTTTCATTTTTAGTTCGTCATCTTCGTTTTCTTTTTGTGGAAATACTATTTCCACGCGGATGAAGTCGTAGGTAAAAGCTAGTATTACAATTAATTACATACCGACTCAAATTCAATATCTCTTCGTATATCTTCTATATTTTCTGTATAACTCTTTTCTTTGGTTAGATCTTTGTTAGTAATATCTCTTAGAAATTTGGTGGTACTGTCATGATCATCCTAAAAGGAAAAAAAAACTTAAATCAACGAAGCTATAATAATAAAATTCTTATAGGTGTAAAGTTTTATTTACCTGTGACTCCTTTTCCATATTGCTGTTATCTGGGTTTGAAGGAATCGTATTCACAAATGGAAATCTTTGGATTTGGTCGGATTGACTTAATATTAGTGTAATGTTAGTGTGTGTGTATCTTGTCATATATTCATAACTTAATGCAAAATGGTTCAAACGACACGGCAAAATAGTTCAAATGACACGGTTTTTTAATGTACTTGAATGCAAAATGGGCTAAACGACATAGCTTATTGTTTTGATTTAATGCAAAATAGGCCAAACGACAAAAGCACAACCAGGGCGAAAAAGCCAAATGCCTTAATCGACACACGTTATAAAATTTCGAAAAAACAAAATAGCTTAAGTTATCGAGTCCTCAAATTTGTCTAATTTTGTGTCGTATAGACCAATGAGCTTAGAAATGAGGCCTGTTTTGCTGTGGGTGCTAAGCGCCAAAAAAGTAGTCAAAAATATTTGAAACCTGACTCAAACGACGGAGAAAAATTTGCTGATTCCGAATATGTATATAACTCAATATCGCAAAAAATGTCGCTTATAACAATTAGCCTTTCAACCGTCGTTATGCATTTAAAGTACGTACCTACATATTTAATACATTTCATAAGAAGTTTATGTAGCTGACTATACATCTGACGTATTTCACGTCAGATTTTTAAGGTCGAGCGAGTTGACTACAAACAAAAATCGGAGCCTTCTTTGGGGACTGCCGATAGAAGTGAAAACAAAAATCACACAGGCCCCGCCCCAGTCGTAGCACTGGTTAAGCCTCGCGCATGCCTATGTGGTGCTACGCCGTAGCGGATGCTACGAGTGCTACGAACGGCAACGAAGCGTGACCGCACGTTCGTGACGTGACGATGTGTTCAATGATTTTCCTTCACCCAAAAAGTGTTCAACGCGCCTAAAGAAGTTTTCACTTCAAAAATCGGAAGGTGCCAACTTGCGCGCACTCGCGAGTTTCTCACTCGACAGTGGACGAATAAGCCTGCTGCGCCAACCCCAAATACATTGGGATAAGGGCAAGAGAATAATCAAGATTATGAGTCTATTGAGTCAGGTAATAGGTAATAATATTATCTACTTAATTTATCTGTCTAGAGATCTGTCACCCGAAGCATGGTAACGCCGTGTTTGTTGCTCCCGGCGTAAGTATCATCTCCACAAAGTGTAGTAACGATGACAACATCGAAATTATCACACTAGCTAATTGCCGCAGCTTCACCTACCGCTGCTTGCTATGGTCAAAAGCTGTTCCATGAGATAGTTTTAAATACATATAGCCTATCACATTCAGGAATAACGTAGCTTCCCATTATAGAAAAAAATACTAAATTTATCTCTTTATAATACAAGTACAGATAATAATAAAGGGTGTAAAACAACTCCTAACGAAGCCGAAAGGCACTTGTTCTCTCCGTCATTGCGATCATTTTTTTGTTCTACACCATACCTGGGAACCTTCTAGTTACGGAGATATTGGGGGTCAAAGTTCCAACTTTTTGACAAGTTTTTTTTTTTTAAATACAAGTTTTTAATGTAAGATTTTTACTTTAAACACCTCCACGAGCCCCGTACTATTCAATCCATCAGCATGTCGGGGTTTGTCAGGAATTTATTTCGCTAAGTTCGAGCTTATGTGGGCAGAACACGGGTTTCGTGCTATGAAAACACATTGGATGCGAAACACTATTTTATTTCACATTGCTCGGTTCGGGTAGGTTGTTTCCATGGAGAAGAACCGGCAAGAAACTCCATGGTTACTCTTTTCAAAAAGATACACTGAGTCTAACAAATAACTTGACATTACACTTTCACACATTAACACTAGGCACAATGAATCGTGTACAGTTTCAAGACGTCTTCACTCCGCTGCGGTCAGACCCAGACTGTCCGCCCCGCCACGAAGTGTTAACATCAGGACTCTGTAAAAGCCGCCATGGTGGGGAGTAGGTCGCGTGATGTCACCACTGGCGCGCTTTCGATTCATTCGCCCGTCCGTGCTCATGACCGGATGCGACACGGCCATCCTGCTTGCACACGTCCTCGTGTGATGTTTACCCTGCAAGCAAAAAGTCCACGACAGAAATTTGTTCCACTCGGTCACTCCTGACCAAACTCATAACATCCCATCTGTAATCCCCAAAGGGTTTAACAGAGGTGTACTTAATAGTACACTCACAGTTCGCTAGTCATCAACCGGCGCAAATCCAGACACCGTGGCTGTTACTGAGAAATTCCTGATGGAAAAACTCAATAACACAATGCCCGACCTGGGAATCGAACCCAGGACCTCATGCTCAGCAGTCACGCTTGCCATCACTATACCAACGAGGCAGTTGATTAAATCAAACACGGTTAATTGGGAATAATTGAAAATAGGTCAACCCTTGGGCCATGTAACAGTCGTTCGAATCAACTTTTAGAACTCTACAGCATTAAAAACTACCAAGCTTACAGAAACCCTCGAGTAAAACCTCTAACGCTACGGCTCTCCAGCCGACCAGCAATCGCATTGCTTTCACATCCATTAAATGGATCTGCCATGTGCATCACCCAGTGACTACACAAATTAAATAAAACACAAAAAATACGTAAAATAATATGAACGCGCCGTCACGGCCGTCCTGCGCCTTCACACGTCCTCGTGTGTCTCGTCATCGGAACTGTCTGTAAAGAGCAAAATCACGGTAAGTAGTACACTCAAGCTCGGCCATTCTGGCCCTATTCTTTCTTTAATCAACATCACCCAAAATGGTTGTCATTCAGACATATCTAATTATCTCATAGAGGGATAGTAATATCAATGGGTTAACACAAACATTTTGTCACACATACGGTTCGTCACACAGACTGTGACAATTCACACAGACAAACTGATTGTCACACAGACTGATTGTCACACAGACTGATTGTCACACAGACTGATTGTCACACAGACAATTTGTCACATGATAGGTTAACACTGCTATATCTACTTACTTTTGCCGTCATCGGCACTTCCAGGTACTTCCAAATTAGCATTCAATTCCAACGGAACATAGCAATCTGGCATAGCACGTACATGGTCGTGAACATATTCACACTGGCAATTTCAATTTAATAATTGCAAAGTGTATCTGGTGTCAGAATAATAAACTCGTCGGAAAATTAGACTCTACACGTCACTCTACACGTCACTCTACACGTCACTCTACACGTCACTACACTCAATTGCCAGTCCATGGGCAAGTCACAACGTAAAATGTGAACCCATCGTCAGAAGCTAACCATCTCAGCCGCGTAAGTGCTACTCCTCGCAAAGAGTATACTGCACAGAAAAAGCAGTCAACGTGCACCTCTTACATGCTCCGGCGCTTCTGATGCGGCCACAACAATACCCAGTCCATCGGGTATGCTTTCAGTCCATCGAAAGCATTGTAGTTGTAAACAGTGGATCCATTAAAATCAAAACAATTAAAATCATCATAGTTAGTTTAGTTTAGAAAATGAGATTATAAGAAAACTCTTACTATGCTGGGTACTCAAAATGTTAAGTGGACTACTTGATATTTAACTAGTCTCGTCAGCGTTATCATTTTCGTCATGGCTAGTCTCGTCATTGTCACCTACGAGCATGTCAACGTCAGTTATTTTTCGCAGTCTGTCATAATTGGAACTTTCAACTATATTGCGCGATGCCTGCTCTCTCATTGCAAAAGGTCCTATCAACATTGGAAAAAGTCCGATCAACATTGGAAAAGGTCCGATCAAAAAAAAAGTTACAACACAGGAATTCTAACAATTCTGTTACTTTTACCATAATTCTTAGGCAATGCAAACTCAACTCATAAAACTGTCATAAGCGCTCTGTGCACCAACACAGACAGAAATCGCACCAACGATTTCCTACAGACCCATCGCCACATGTTACTCATGAGGTGCGGTCCAACAGACCCATCACCACGTGTTACTCACGAGGTGCGGTCTAACTCATAACAGACCCATCACCATCATGTTACTCATGAGGTGCGGTCCAACAGATAACAGACCCATCGCCATCATGTTACTCATGAGGTGCGGTCTACCTGACCCATCGCCACATGCCACTCATGTGGTGCGGTCTAAAGTTTCGAGTATGAGTGTACAAGCCTTTCTTAATCAGATTTGGTCTCACTACCACTGTCATCAACTATGACATCTAATTCTCGAGGAACTTTGTGAACGGGGATCTTTCTAACACAGGCTAAAATCTTCGAATTACCATTTACCGAACCTTGAACTACACCAGTTATAGCAACGACAGGATAAATATGCTCACTCTTAGACAGATTAAACAGAATTGGCACTCTGCTCCAGAGTCATAACAAAATGTGTTCACGCCACCTAGCGCCTAAGCGGCGCGACCTGATGCGCTGATGCGCTCCACCGGCGCCATCTACCAATGAAGAGAGAAACCAGCACTACGAGCTCGCGCACCCATCTGCCACCGCGCTGAGCTGGCGCCCCTCCGTTCTCCAGTACATTCACCACGCCTATATAAGGCTAGTTTTGTATCGAGTCATTCCTTTTACCTTCTCGTCCACCCACGAAGACAGACCTACCCAGTCCTACCACTACATCATTGTAAATTCATTAATAGTCTTCAATATAAAATTGGGAACCACGCAAGTCGCTTCATTTTCAACATATCCCACGGGAACGGCACCCAAACCTCAAACAAAATGAAAACGACTCACCAAAGTACTTTCATGTTCCGGCTCGATGATGCAAAGGTCGACTCACTTCTCGACCAGTACAGCAGCACTGGACCAGCGCTGGCCTGCTGCGCAGCGACTGGCGATGTGGCCCGGCGTGCCACACTTGAAGCACATCAGTGAGCTGCTGCTGGCCTACGGTCGCCGCCCAACGCCTGTAGCAGTCGGCACAGGCAACGGCTTCTTGACGGCGGTCGTCTTCGTCCGAAAATCCGCTTGTTTGTCCTTGTTTGCCGCATGCGCGACACTTGATTGGTAGTTACGATGAAAATTTCTAACGTATCTTGTAACCGGCGTCAGTGCGCATATTTTTCTTTTGTTTGTTACTACTCACGTAAATGACGTACAACGTACACGAATTTGGCACTGAACAATTCTTTACACTGGTTTCACGACATACCACAACACTATCTTGCTATTCACTGGTTAGGTTTTAAGAATTTGTAAACGATACAAAGTCTAAACGATACAAAGTCTTTGTTTTGCGTTTCAAAAAGTAACCGTCACTGATTGTCATTGTTTTTCACATGGTAAATATCACTTGTTTACAGTCTGTTTTATTTTGGCGCTGTTGCAAGCACCATGATTACAGATGAATCGTGTACAGTTTCAAGACGTCTTCACTCCGCTGCGGTCAGACCCAGACTGTCCGCCCCGCCACGAAGTGTTAACATCAGGACTCTGTAAAAGCCGCCATGGTGGGGAGTAGGTCGCGTGATGTCACCACTGGCGCGCTTTCGATTCATTCGCCCGTCCGTGCTCATGACCGGATGCGACAAGCACAATGTTTTGAGTGCGTTACATTGAGTTAAACCACAAAACATGATTTTTCACATAAAAAAAAAGTCGTTTCCCAGCAATAATTTACAGAATGCTTAGTTGAAGGCTTCGTGATGAGGTCTTTTACACCCTGTATTTATTGAACAGAAAATAAATGTTTCTTAAAAGGCAATTCCTTTCATTCTAACACCCTCAATAGGTGAACATTCAATAGTCCGGATGGTTCGCTAGGAATTTAATTCAGTATGGATGTAGTAAGCGTGTGGTTAGCCTAGTTTATAGGTACTTTAGTTCGTGGCTAGTAGCTGGGAAGTTATTTATACGAAATGGTGGAAGTTGGTCTGGGGAATTTTGATTCGATTTGGGTTTGATAACAGTAGAAATGATTCACTTGTGCCTTTAGATTTCTGATGCCAATAACCGACTTCCAAAAAACACACTAAAATATGGAAAATAACTATTCTTCCGGAAGTTGGTGGCAAAAACGATATACGAGTGCTTTTAGAAAAAACATTTGGGGCAGTCTTTGGGGACTGCCGATAGAAATGAAAACAAAAACCCACGTACACAGGCCCTGCTTCAGTCGTAGCACTGATTATGCCTCGCGCATGCCTATGTGGTGCTATGCCATAGTGGATCACCTACGAGTGCTACGAAGCGTGACTGCGCATCAAGTGACGATGAGTTCAATGTTTTTCATTCACCCAAAAAGTGCTCAACGCGCCTAAAGAAGTTTTCACTTCAAAAACAAAATGTCGCTGACTTCCAGAAACAAAGTTATTTTCCAAATTTTGGAAGTTGGTAATTTTTTTGCAAAAAGTTTTTTGTTTCAACCCTTTTATTTGTGTTATGATGGTATCTCACACAAATTCTTGTCGAGTATTCATTACCCATTGTTACAAAAAGTTATTAACAAATCATCCACATAGTCGCTACCTTCAACATTTGAATTCGACATTTTCGTTACATGCAACTGTTATGAAATATATTGAAGTTATAGTTTACTGTTATGCACTAATTTTACAATACTTTAAGAAATAACACTGCTGCACCTAAATGAACACTTTTATAATATCTACTTTTTAAATTAAAAAAAAAAAAAATTAGAACTATTTATTTCCACATGCATTCCTAAATTTAATACAAAAACAATAACGCTCAATCTTTCTACTGCAAGATTATGTGCGCTATCGATCAGTTCAGTTACTCGTTCACATTAGTCTGGTAGTGGTAGTGGGCCCACACGCATGCCCCTCCCCCGTTTTATACATTTCAACGGTGAAGTAGAATTTCAATATTTTTTTAATCTGTCGAGACTTTATGTTTTCCAATTTTAATTTTTTTTTTTTAATTATTCTTATTCTTCTTAATTATTCTTATAGTAAATAGAAGACAAAATAATAATGTATCATAGAAGATAACTCATAAACTACGCAAGCAATGTGAATAACATTTATATGGGACCACCGTGCGAGCTTCCTTTACCAAATGCCAATCACAGAGTTATGCGGTAACGAGCATTAAAGCTGAATTGAGAACCTCCTCCTTTTTAGAAGTCGGTTCTTTTTATCGTATCGATTTTCCTTCCAATTACACGGTGTGGGCCCAGTAGGTGGCCAAGTTTATTGCAGCGGTAGAGGCGCTGTACAGGTCGTCAAGAGTGCAGGTAGACGGGCACCTGGGCCACTCCAGCAGGTGGGGCATTGTTTGGTCCGGAGCGCCGTACTCGCACTAGGTGTTGGAAGAACCAAATAAACCCCATTTTGCCAGGTTATTGTTACGTCGTACTCGTACCTACAATTACAAGTAGGTACGTAGTAGTAGTTAGGTATGTAGGACGAGTCTCGAATGATGTAGGTATAGGAATTGTCATTGTAATTTCGACCGTACGCCGAGGGCATAAGGTACCT
Source organism: Xestia xanthographa (assembly GCA_905147715.2). Lineage (NCBI taxonomy): Eukaryota > Metazoa > Arthropoda > Insecta > Lepidoptera > Noctuidae > Xestia > Xestia xanthographa. Next base: position 20,438,071 of record LR990666.1, on the reverse strand, counting down.
ACTTCTTTCTTTTGTACAAGTTATGGAAGGACAATGACCGACTATGTAATTGTCTAGAACATTTCGAGTAAGTCGTGGATCTTTATAGAAGGGTTGGTCACCATATAAATAGCGGACATGTTTGCGAGAGCGGCAGTCTGATTTTGGATACGCAACGAACGAATCGAAGTGAACTTGTGTGAGTGTGTTATCTAGTAATCAGTAGTGTAGATATTTGTGATTGAGTTAGGGTACCTACGCACTAACCGGTTAGCCGCAATGCGGCCAGCCGTCCGGCTGACCGGAATCAAAAATTTATACGAGAAAGTATTTTTTATACGCACTGCGATGCGGCTGCCGGCCGACCGCTCCGGTCGTTCTGAGCGCTGCGGCCCGACGATGGCCAGCCGCACGGTTGCTATACACACCACGCGGATGATGCTAGTTTGCGGTTCTCCACCATTGACAGTTTACGTGTTCACCGCCGCTCGCGCATTTTATCGATAATTAACTATGGATTTCGATACAGAAAAGTTTATTTTTCTTTATATAACGCGAGTAAATATAGTAAATAGCTGCGACTTCTTCGACGTCCATCTTGGAAATGAGTCGATCCAACCGCAAACCACGACGGTTTCTTAACCGCACGTTCCGGTTGCGGTTGCGGCTAACCGCCAACCGGCTAACCGCAAGCGCAATCGCATCCTCCGGTCCACCGGACTGCTGACCGCATTGCGGCTAACCGCATAGTGCGTATGTAGCCTTAGAAGAGTTTTGTGATTATTAGAGTTGTACAGTTGTTTAATCGGTAGTAATTAATTTATCCCGTACCCAGCTCGTAACATTATGTTTGCAGCGGCTTACTTGGGTTCGCAATTGATTCAGAGCTTTCCAAATAGGCCACTGTTGTTCAAGAAGTCGGTTGAAAATACAGTACCCAGCCAGAAGACGATACCCACACAGAAAAGGCAAAAGAGACCGATATAATCCAATACATCCTTAAAACCGAGAGCTTCCACCAACCAAAATTCTCAACTACCCTCTGCTGTCATAATATAATTTTATCCAAAGGTAAACACGGGCTCCACAAACACGAACTACCCCCTGTTTAGCATTCAACCGTCGTAATTGAATATAAATTCGCCAATTTGATTACAAACTTGTCAACGCCGGTAGGAAATTTAATAAAAAATAAATTGTTAGCGGGAGCTCTGTTTTGATGTTGTGGTTCTGTAGGTGGAAAGTTTTGACTTGTTTTGACACTTATAGGTAGTTGCTAGCTACTTTTGCGGTATGCAGTCTGAGTTGATTTTTAGTAGACCAATTTTTCAAAAAAAAAACTGTTATTGTTTGAGATAAATTGTTTCACATTATCTTAGATTCTAAATTCAAATATATTGAAAAACTAATGTGAAGCTTGAAATATCCTATCCCCGTTACCTACCTGTCACTTGATTCATAGAAAAATCAAAGAAAGTTTTTCTATGACGTTTTGTTTCTAACGGTCCGTAAGCTAAATATCAAACAGACAGAGCCATCCGAACCATCCGTTACTTGTTAGTAAGTTATTGAAAATGGCCGTTAAGCGTTGTCTCGATAGCAACCATCTTGTGATAAAAATTGGGGCAAATGCTATTTTCTCGATCTACACAACACAAATGTTGGACAAACGGCGGCAAACATTGAGACCAACAAGCATTAGTACCATCGTTCTTTTCAGCATCTCTAACATTTTTAGAGGACCAAATGGAACCTAAGGAACCCTGAAAAAAGCCAACTTGTGTTCACGCGTCAGAAGCTAATTTGCGAGCAAACAAAAAAGTTACCCGTAAACACTGGCTGGTTCCTAGAAATAATATCTTGTTGTCATTAATCAATTTGAAGCCTGTTTTTCCTTTGAAAATTTCAGGATTTTAGTATTAAATTGACAAGCTTAGACTGAGTGATTGGATTTATTTATTGTTATTGACGGGATTGAGAACTTCGTTGACTTGAGCAGCTGCGCCTTCAATTCGGAAGGAAAATACGTTGTTATGACGCAACGCAGCGTCAAACGACGTTTTTTAATACGATTTTGTTAGTTTCACCTGTAACTAACAATGTTCAAAAATTTAGAAGTTAAGTTTGACCCTCTTTAGTTTTGCTGACAATTTATTTATGGTTAGCTCCATGACGTCATTCTAAATCCATATTGGCGGACTCCGAAAGATGGCGGACTAGTATTTTTATGCATTTTCATGATCATCAAATGCTGATGCTAGTTTGTTGAGAAGAATTCGTTACATATTGTTTTTTTTTTAACCTATATTACCTACCTATACGTTTGCATCACACGTATACGTATTTTGATTTTTCCCGTTGACCCCACCAGTGGGGCAAAGCAGTGGGGTCAGCGGGAATACACCAACGCGACGCGTAAATGACAAACAAAACACGTTAAAGAAACAACTGACTCGCGTGAAACCGTGAGCAGGTTAATAAAATGGGTTAGTAATTTAGTATAATTTCGTCTAAAAAGCAGCTGGTCTAATTAGGAAGTGGTTTAAAAAGTAGCTGGTCCAAGTACAAACTGGTCTAAAACGTAACTGGCAGATGGTCTAAAACGCTTCTCGCATAAAACGCAACTGGTCTAAAAATACATAATCGTTTAAAACGCAACTGGTCTAAAACGTTACCCGTCAATAATGCAACTTGTCTAAAACGTTCTTTGTCTAAATATCATCCCGTCCAAAATTAATAAAATTACCTCAGTAGAATTATACTTTATCTACACTAATAGGTATTATAAAGAGGAAAGATTTGTATTTTTGTGTGTGTGTTTGTTTACATTATTACACTTAGTTACATGAAAACTCCCTCAAACTTACCCTATGACGTAGCATTTCCAAGGTCGCGAATCCGACCCACATCAAGGATCACATTTCCGTATCCCCAGACCCCCAGACCCCCTACAGCGCAGTTCTATCAATCAAAATATTTAATAAGGTAAGCTCTGTCGTCACATGACAAAAATATTATGTGACGAAAAATGAGAGTGATAAATTATGAATGATCTCGTGTTCTTTATTTAGAAAGTGTACGGAGAATTTTGTCGTGGGATACAAGGTTTGAAATAATTAGGTCTAGTATTTTCTGGGAAATGGCTGTTTGACAACAAAGAAAGAGAGAACAAGTTTTTATGAAAGACTAGTGAAGGTCCCAGCCGCCGCGGGAGACGCAGCGGGCATCGGGGGCCACGTGGTATCCCCCGGCCACCGTAGGCGCGGGCCTGTGGCTGGTGAGCTATGGGTTAGCTCGCCGTCCGTCCGTCTTATGACGACAAGCCGTGTCGACGGCGCCTTCGTGTTCCACGCGCGCCTCAAAGAGATGTCAGCAAAAAAGGAAGGGGTCCGCAAGGACCGATGCCTGCCGGGGGCTGCGGGACTGTTCGAAAGAGACCCTGTGGCCCTGGAAAACAAAGGGTTAAGAAGGAACATGGATGGGTTTTAGTCAGTAAAAGTTCCCCTAGTCAGTAAAAGCGGAAGGGAGTTTAGTCAGTAAAACTCCCTTCCGCTCCGCCCAGAGCGGGAGGGGTCATTTCAGAATGAAAGCCACTGTCTTATTAGTGATCAATATTCGGTTATTTAAATACAATGAAGTAGATAGATATCCCCAAACCAAACAGCAATCCAAACAACGTTGTTATACATTTGATCCTCTCATATATATTAAGTCCTTCCACACTGCTCGAGAACCAGCAGAGTGTTTAACAGTTGTGTTTTACATATCTGATATTCGGTTATTTTGGACGAATATTATCCTAAAGCATGCTCTATTAAGTTGGTTAAAAAGAGGTTTGTTATTTTAATCAAGAAAGCACCTCTCCTTTTTAAATTGTTTCAGCAAAAGAAATCCTAGCTTTGGCAGTCAGACAGAGTAGACGTGTTACTAATTTGCTCCCGAGAAATCAATTTAATTGTACGCAATAAAAACCCTTAAAGTGAAAGTGTTAAAAACCGAAATTAGAATACATTGAGTGAAACGGTTGAAGACGCCGCCGCCGGTACCGAGCTTCACGTGGTTAAGGCGGTGTGGATAATAATGCAAAATTTAAATTCCAACATTGGTTTAATGAATAAAAAATTATGAAAATCAATGCGTAGTACGTATGGCGGATACTAACATCTGAATGCGAGTGTCAGAATTTTTAAATTATTATTACGGAGTCACACTCCTACTGGCCAGTATTGTAGGTCAGTTGAATAGGTTTTATCGGTGTACGCGTGTGTGCGTGAGCCGTTGATGAATGCACACATGCAAGGCGTCAACATGTTGCCGCCCCAGGAACGCAGTTCTGGTCCGTGACTGGCAGTGGGGACAGTCGGTTGAATGCTCGTCGAAGAGTGCCCGAATTGGTGAGCACGTCAGCCACACGGGTCACGCCGTCGGAGCCGGGATACAGGCGCATCACACGCCCTAACATCCATCGGGTGGGTGGCAGCCGATCATCTTTCACCAGCACCATTTCTCCGAGCTGGAGTTGTTTTCCTTGTTTGCGCCATTTTTGTCGTGTTTGAAGCTCTGTAATATATTCTATGTAATAACGTTTCCAAAAATGGGCTTTTAATTGCTGGATTCTCATATACCGTGAGAGAGTAGGTATTGACGAAGGTTCAGTGTCCTGAGGAGAAGGTAAAGCTGTTAGCGTTCGTCCAATTAAAAAATGTGATGGGGTGAGCGCTATGAGATCAGAAGGATCCGACGACAACGGAGTAAGAGGCCGAGAATTCAAAATCCCCTCGATCTGTACAAGAACTGTATTCATTTCTTCATATGTTAAGTTAGCTAAACCTAAAACCCTCTTTAAATGATATTTTACAGATTTTACGGAACCCTCGACTAATCCATTAAAATGTGGACTGTATGCTGGTGAAAATTTGAAGTTAATATGTGAATTAGATGCTTGAGAGCAAATTTCGTCGGAATATGACTTTAAAAATCTAGCCAACTCGTTGCATGCACCGACAAAACAGGTACCATTATCAGAGTAAATGGTATGCGGTCGTCCTCTGCGGGCAATGAATCGGTCTAATGCAGCTAAGAATGTAGTACTGCTCAGATCGGTGACAAGTTCTATATGAACTGCTTTAATGGCCAGACAAACAAATATACAGAGATATGACTTTATTAGTCTGCTTCCTCTGCCTTTTCGGTTCAGTATCATGACAGGACCGGCGTAGTCGACCGCCGTGTTGGCAAACACATAGTCCGTATGCGAGCGACTGGAAGGAAGGTTCCCCATGATGGGTTGAATGCCTTTTCCTGCAAAACGACAGCATTTAATGCAATTTTTAACAGTCTGTCTGGCAAGGTTTAGACCATTGATAAACCAGAATTTGTGACGAAGTGTAAAAAGTAATAATTGCGGTGATGCATGCAATAAAATCATATGATAATGCCTAAATATTAATGTGGCAAAATGATGCCGTGAATCAAGCAGAATAGGGTGTTTCGTGTCAAAGTCATAAAGTGAATTTTTAAGTCGACCACCTACTCGTAATAATGCGTCATTTACGTTATAAAATGGGTTAAGTTTAAGTAATTTATTTTTAACTGACAATTGTTTATTATTTTTTAATAAGTTATATTCTAAACTGAAAGCTTCAAGTTGTACAAATCTGCATAATGAGTTTAAAGATGAATTTAATTCATGGATTTTTATGAAGCCATTGCGTTTGTTTTGTGGATGTAAACAATTGTGAATGAACCGATGCACGTGTACAATCACACGTTGTAATTTACCAAAATTAGAGAATCTCTTTATGAAGTCAGAGTAATAAGTAACATAATCCGTACAGTCAGCAGTTAGATGACATTTGACCTTGAATTCTGGTAATTCAGGCTCTTGTAGGTGTGACGGTTGTTTAGGCCATGACTGTTCGTCATGTAGAAGAAATTGTGGACCTGACCACCATAAGTTATTATTTTGTAACTGTTTGGCATCTGTCCCACGTGACCCAATATCAGCTGGGTTACTTTTAGTGGGCACATAGCGCCATCTGCATGATTCAGTTTTCTCAGATATTTCACTGACTCTGTTAAACACGAACGGTTTAAGCAGGTGTGCTTTAGATGAATGTATCCAACTAAGGACAATTGTGGAGTCACACCAGTAAGTACATTTGTTTATATTTAATCTTAGTGATGATTTTACTTTATCTGCAAGGCGAACGGCGAGGAGAGCTGCACACAGCTCCAGCCGAGGGACGGTCATGGGCTTCAAGGGAGCCACTCTGCCCTTTGCTGTCACTAAATGCACAGATACACAATTATCGTTATTGACACTTTTTATATATACACATGCGGCGTAAGCTTGTGTACTAGCATCACTAAATACATGCAGTTCGATTAATGAAGGACAATCGCAGAGAATATATCTTGGAATTCGAATATTATTTATATTTCTGAGGGACGTTATAAATGTAGACCACATGTTTTCAATATCTGATGACACGGATTCATCCCACGTTATCTTTGAAGACCATAGCTTTTGTAAGATAACTTTTGCTAGATGTAGACATGGGCTTATTAGACCTAATGGATCAAATATTTGTGACATAAGCGATAACATCGTACGTTTAGTAAGGATTTTATGTTCATCAAGATTAACTGAAAATAATAAATTATCTTCTTTAGATGACCAAAGTAGTCCCAAGGTTTTAGAATATTGATTATTACATAAGTTAAGCAATTCATCGCTACTGTTTTCACCGACGATTTCAGTAACAACGTGAGCATTATTTGAATGGAATTTACGTAAATGAAATTTACTACTTTCTAACTGTGCAATCACACCCTTACATGTGTCTACGAGTTCCGATTCAGTAGCGGCGCCTGTAATCAAATCGTCGACGTAGAAGTCATGTAAGATGACTTCCGAGACTCTTTGGTCAGGACATTCGTTACCAAGCTGTGTCAAACACCTTGTCGCGAGATAAGGAGCCGACGCGGTTCCGTACGTGACCGTGTGCAGTTTGTACTGCCTTAACTGTTCATGAGGTTCGAATCGCCATAAGATTTGCTGAAGCATTTGCTGTGATGGTTTAACATTCACCATCCTGTACATTTTTTCAACATCTGCAGTGACGAGAAACCTATGCTGGCGCATTCTAATTAAGATACTGATAAGGTCATCTTGAACTGTTGCACCTACCATTTGAATTTGATTGAATGAAACACCAGAGGTCGTTACGGCAGAAGCGTCGAATACGACACGTAATTTTGTCGATAAGCTTGAGTCACGTAAAACACCGTGGTGTGGTAAAATATAAGTGTGACTATCATTTTTAGGATTTTCATTTAATGACATATGATTTAACGAAATGTATTCTTTAATGAAATTGCAATACTGCACTTTGAAATGTGGTTCACGTTTGAATCTACGTTCCAAAGACAAGAATCTGGACAAAGCTTGTTCGTAAGAATCGCCCAGCTTATCAGGCGAATCCTTTAATGGAATCGTCACTTCAAATCGCCCATCAGGCAACCGAGTGGTATTATGTATAAAGCTTTGTTCACATTCGAGCTCTTCCTTAGATATTTGTTTACGTGTAATGACCGTTTCTAATTCAAAAAATTTAGATAATTTATCATGTAATTGATCGTCATTATTTTGTAGAGTAAGATGATTGCAGTGGACTGTATTAATAATTTTAGTACGTTGTATTGGCACTGGGCCTGATATTAAGAAACCCAGTTTAGATTTATTTAATGTTGGTTTATTTTTACCCAACGATATATTTTGAGAACCAAGTAATGTCCAAAATATATCAGCTCCAAGAAGCATATCGACTGGAGCAGGTATGTGGAAATTAGGGTCCGCTAACGTAAGGTGCAGCGGTATATTTAATGTTGTATGGTCAACTTTTGTAGTTGGTAATAACTGAGTGATACGAGGAACGACATAACAGGAGACGCTCTCGCTATAATTGTTATATAATGACGAAATAAGTACGTTACAACGCTTTGATAAGCATGATATTTGAGAATTTAACCCTTCAACAACAGTCGAAGTGATAGAAGTAGGTAAGTTAAGTTTAGCAAATAGGCTTTCAGTTATAAAACTTGAGGTACTTCCACTGTCAAGTATAGCACGTATTTTATGGCATTTACTATTGTTGTCTGTCACATGGACTAAGGCCGTGGACAGTAGAACACAATTGTTTTGAATAGTTGACAAAGCAATATCTTGAGAAGGACTAGGAAGTTGTCCTTGAACGTCAGGCTGTGGCAAAGTGTGTAACATGACGTTACTTGTTGAAGGTACAGGTTCAGACGGCGCACGAATTTTATGCTCGTGTAATAAGCTGTTGCGCCGTGTGCCGCACGAGCGGCATGGCCCTAACTTGCATACATCGTCAGCATGACCCTGACGTAAACAATTTAAGCACAATTTAAGTATCTTAACTTTGTCAAGTCTGGTTTCTAAGGGTAATGATTTGAACTTTTGACAAACATAAAGTGCATGATTGCCTTTGCAATATGGACAAACGTATTTGCGAGCTGGGGGAGAAGATGAGTTGGCCACAAATGTTTTTTGACGAACATGTGTAGTGTCACTTGACCTACGCTTTTTATGAGCATTCTCCATTGTTTCCAAGAAATCAGCACGATCTTTTAGAAAATCATTAAACATTTTGAGTGTAGGCAACTCTTTCAACTTATTACGATAGGATTCCCACTTTTTGCTCGTGTCTGTATCAAGCTTGTTTGAAATTATTTGAATTAGTAATGCATCCCAGTGCTCAGTAGGGAGCTTAAGTTTTTTGAGAGCTCTGAGGTTCCTATTGACTGTATCGATTAAGTTACGTAAAGACTTAGATGATTCCTTCGCTAATTGTTCCAAGTTAAGAATGGATTGAATGTGATTGATTACTAATGACCTTTCATTGTTATAGCGATCGTAAAGAAGTTCCCAAGCTACTTCGTAATTATCACTCGAGAAATCTAATGACTGAATTATTACAGCGGCGCTGTCTTTCAACGCGGCACGTAAATAATGAAATTTATTAATATTGGGTATCGACTTGTCTAAGTGTATGAGACTACTAAATGTGTCACGGAATTCCAGCCAGTCATGATACTGACCCGAAAAACTAGGCAAATGGATAGTAGGAAGTGCAAGTTTTGTCCCACCTTCGAGCGCAGTGCAACAAGAACCTGTCCCGGAGCGGTCGATGCCCGCTTGGTCAGCTGCTGGAGCCAGCAGATGACGAGCGCGTGCCATCATCCTGAAGTACTTGGTCTCGAAGGCCTCACGTTCTTTGTACTGCTCATCTGGAATTTCCATGGAATTTTCTATTTCACATTGAATCGAGTCATAATCGGTATAAATTTCTTCGATTTTAGATAAACGGATGTTCAATTCATTTATTTGTAATTTACTCAAACTGTCACAACTCTCGACGGTTTGCAAATAATTTTCAAATAGCGTAAGCTTAGCTTTGTATGATGCACGCTTTTTAATTAAAGTTTTATCTGCCATGCTGAAGCAGGTAGAAGGATATGTTTAAAATGGAACGATTACTTAAATCAGCATAAATGGAGCGAATGAGGGGTACGCGTAAAATGTGCAATAAACCAAGCAGCGGGTGGAGCGCAAAAGCAGCAATCACGCAGCTTGCCGATGCAGCCCGGTCCCGTTACACTAGAACATACGAGATAATAATAGTTAAATACGCGTTATGATACAGTCCATATACACACCAAAAGGAACATGGAATATCTGGAACCTCTGAAATGGAATGAAGTTACATTACGAATGAATGCATAATATGCTTTTTAAGTATTGGTTGGGATATTTGTTGCGCAATGTAATAAGTATAGGCCTTGTTATGGAAATAACATATCTTTAACGTACGAAATGAATCACAAAGTTAAGGTTTTGTGTATTTAATAATCAATTTAACAGCACTAAATGAAGGATTAATGACTGTTTTAATGGGAATAGATGCAAGAATCACAAAATAAAGGATTTGTGACTATGATTTAAGGCTCACAAAATAAAGGATTTGTGGCAGAATTTTAGAAGATTTACGGGGCAATAAATGGACAAATTGGAACGAACTTACAGTAACGCTACCCTCAGGACTCACGAGTGACCTTCGTTGTAGGTGTAGTTCTCTTTGCCTTCAGCTCCCAACTCCGAATAAGTCGATGTTTACGAAATTCTTCTGATGATGAGATTCTTCATGGAAATGTTGTATGACTCGTTGAATGTTGAACCCGTAGCATAAATTTTCCACCTGACGGCCGCCATCCACGTCAGCGCAGCATTTCTTTTGTTCTTCTTCTTTTGTTAGTGGTTCAATAAACTGGGGTCGCTGGGCCAATCCGGCTCTTAAGGACCAAAATGAAGACGCCGGTACCGAGCTTCACGTGGTTAAGGCGGTGTGGATAATAATGCAAAATTTAAATTCCAACATTGGTTTAATGAATAAAAAATTATGAAAATCAATGCGTAGTACGTATGGCGGATACTAACATCTGAATGCGAGTGTCAGAATTTTTAAATTATTATTACGGAGTCACACTCCTACTGGCCAGTATTGTAGGTCAGTTGAATAGGTTTTATCGGTGTACGCGTGTGTGCGTGAGCCGTTGATGAATGCACACATGCAAGGCGTCAACAACGGTAACGACTAATTGCTTCTACACTTCGGCGCACCGGCGGCGCGAGCACCCCCCGCGCGCACCTCGAGTAAAAGAGACATCTGCATTTTTCATCTCCCTCGCGCGAACGCGCCTACGCATAACCCGCAGGTATACTACAAAACTTAACTATGAGTGATCACCACCCGCCACAATCCAGAAACATAACGGTAGGCCAATCTTGTTCGTACTCACAACCGGACTTATCAAAAATTTGTGATGATGATGCGAGAAGCAATGTTAGCTGCCGAAAAAGGAGAGAAAGAGAATGCTGCGACGTGCTAACTGCACTCAATGACTTTCGGGCGGAGCTGATCTCAATACTTCAAACAAACTTGCAACCGATGCGAGATGATATATCTACAATGAAAGAACAAATAAATGATATTAAGAGCTCAACTAATACATTGTTGGCAGAGCACAAAAGCATGATAGAAAAAATCTCAGTACTTCAACAAAACTATGACAACACGGAATCGAAAATATCTACGCTTGAAGCTGAAATTGAAAATATTAAATCTACCACACCCAAACCAAGCACATCTGATATTTTTGCTGGTGAAAAAATTATTTCTGAACTCCAGGAAAGGAATAACAGAAGTAAAAATGTAATAATTGTAGGCCTGTCAGAGCAAACTCTATCGGATAGCTCTGCTCGTCAAATCGCAGATGTAAACGCTGTACAGACTATCCTGCAAAATGTAGTTTTGGAAAATTCTAAAGTGGTCAAAGCTATTCGACTTGGTAAATACGCCCTAGGAAAAAATCGTCCGTTAAAGGTATGCTTTAAGAGCTCTCAGGAAGCAAAGGAAATACTGCAGAATAAAAATAAGGTACCAAACAATATCAAACTTTACTCAGATCAGACCCCTACTCAGAAGAATATAATGAAAGAACTGAGCCAAGAGTTGGCTCGACGTAAAGAAAACGGAGAAAAGGATCTTATTATCAAGTATGTTAACGGCTCTCCAAAGATCGTAAAAATGCCTTCAAAAAACTTCAACCCTTAATCTCACCTACTTTCCAAAACCCAACCCACGAAAGCATTACTCACCAACTATGTCACACCTACCAGGATCTTTCTACATCAAAATCTACCTTAAATTTATTTTACGCAAATGTGCGGAGTATACGCAAGCGAGGAAAATTTGACGAACTGAAATGTTCGTTAAAATCGATCGGAAACACAACCCATGTTATCTTGCTCACCGAGACATGGCTGAGATCTAAAGAGGATGCGGAATCATTTCAACTACCCAACTATACACATTACTACAATCTCAGAACAGACTCTAGAGGTGGTGGGGTTTCCATTTATGTGCATAATAATATAAATCATAGCATGAACGCAGAAACCTACACTGGAGGTGTAAACTACCTGTGGGTAAGTCTAGACAAATATGCACTGAATATAGGTTTAGTTTACAACCCAGGAAATATCAACATAAAGGAGTTTCTTGAAGTGTACTCATCACAATTGATCAGCAAGAAGCGAGCTATTATCTTTGGTGATTTTAACATCGACCTATTAACGAAAAATATCAACAGCAAACGGTATAGAAGTGCCATACAAGAATCTGGCTACGAAATCATCAACAAAATCAGCGAAGCCCACTGCACACGTGAAACTACTTCAACAAAGACTATTCTCGATCATGTGTGCACAAACTTGAAACATAAGAGCTTCCACATGGCAATTGTGGACTCGCCCATGTCCGATCATAAGCAGATTTACCTAGCAATGAAAAAGTGCAAATCGCCAACTAGAAAGCGGGTCAAGTATGATGGGGTGGACTACGAAAAGCTCTTCGAATATATAAAAAGTACAAACTATCAGCCAAGTGACAACCACTACGACAACTTCAAAAATCATATAAAATGTGCAATACTTGAAAGCAAAGTTACTAAAACTAAATTCCTAAATCCACCTCAACAGGACTGGATATCTAGAGGTTTATTAACAAAGATCCATGAAAGAAATGTAGTTTGGCACAAATTAAAGCAAGATCCAGAAAACAAAGATTTACACAAACAATTTATAATAGAAAGAAACAAAACTACAGACAGAATACAAATTACTAAAAAGAAATATTACTACGCCACATTCAAGAAATACTCAGGAAACCCAAAAAAGATGTGGAAACTTATTAACACACTGTCCAGCAATAAGGTCAAAGCACAATGTACTCCTCCAAATCTCTTAACCAAAGATGGGCCTGTAACCGATGGTAGTGAAATCTGTGAAACTTTTAACATCTTCTTTTCAACGATCGGTTCAACACTCGCTAACGCTATTCTAACGACACAGCAAAAACACAACAATAGACACCACAACACAGACAAGAGATTGTACAAATGAGTTAACTAATTTTACACCTTGTCAACCGGACGAAATCTCAAAAATAATCGCTAGTCTTGATCCAAACTGTAGCGTAGGGATTGACGGGATAACCACAAAAATTATTAAATGTTTAAGAACCCTGATAACACACAAACTGACAACTTGCATTAATGAACACCTTGCTGAGGGAACGTTCCCGGATGCACTAAAAATTGCTAAAGTTACCCCTATCCATAAATCTGGCACAAAAACAGACCCAAACAATTACCGGCCTATCTCTGTCCTTCCTGTCGTGTCGAAAATCTTTGAAAAGGTTATTTATTCACGTTTAGACAAATACCTCACCTCTATTAACTTCCTTTACAAGAGACAGTATGGGTTTCGCTCTCTGTCCAACACTTTATCAGCTACAGCAGACCTAATCACAGCAACACAAACCAATATTGACCAAAAAAAGATAGCACTAGGTCTTTTTATCGACCTAAAAAAAGCTTTCGACACCGTTAGTCACTCAATATTACTGCAAAAGCTCAGCAACATAGGTGTTTCTGGGGTTGCACTCAAAATGTTTGAATCATACCTAAAGAACAGGTTTCAAATAGTAAAAGTCGGGGAATACCAAAGTAAACCACATAGCACCGGCTCATTCGGTGTGCCTCAAGGATCCGTTCTTGGACCACTATTCTTTCTCATCTACATCAATTCCGTACACGAAATTTCTTTACACGGACATGTGTCTCTTTATGCTGACGATACCTGTCTCTTTTACTATGGTACTTCGATTGATGACATGATCAACAAAGCGCAACAAGATTTAAACACGTTGTCTATTTGGTTCCAACAAAACTTACTCACAATAAATGCTGCTAAGACTAGCTATGTTATCTTTAAAGCCAAAAATAAAAAAATACCAGCTCACCCCCCCTTGACCATTGATAATGAAATAATACAGCAAAAACAACACGAAAAATACCTTGGATTAAGAGTAGATAGTCAGTTAAACTGGAAAATACAAATTGAACACATTAGATCCAAGCTTTCTTCACTTTTGGGCTCATTGCGCAATGTTGTCCATTGTCTTCCTCTTCGAGTGCGCCAGACCATTTACAACTCTCTAGTGAAGCCACATCTGATGTATCTCATTGAAATCTGGGGCAATGCGTCAAAAACTAATCTAAAGGACTTACAGATTGCTCAAAATAAAATCATTAAACTGCTATTCCACTATGATTACCTTACACCTACATTTAAAATTTACAGGGAAACAAAACTCATGAATATCAAACAACTCCACACATACTGTACCAGCATACTTATAAGAAAAATTCTAAACAAGTCCATTCACACACAAATACACTTCACTAAAATACATCAAGTACATAATCGTAGCAGTCGTAGGAAGGATCACATTTTACTGCCACGAGTGCGGACAGTCAATGGTGAGAGAACAATTATTTTTTCGGGAGTGCAACAATATAACAAGCTACCTAAAGAGGTAAAAAATGCGAGCTCGTTTAATATTTTCAAAACTAAATTAAAAAATCACATTCTAAATGATCAAACATTACTTTAAACAAACTTGCCCTACTGCTGCGTTGCCGTTATTGTGGCACCGAGCTCGCATTCCATAGCTGTTATGATTATTTGCGACCACAGTAACTATTTCTTTTGCGGGTGGATAAAAAAAAAATAATAATATGTAAACTTTGTGTTTTGTAAATGTTAGTTGCGTACGAAATTTCATTTTGTTTTATAGATTTGAAAATTGTTACAAAGAAAAACTACCTATTTAGTTTTTATGTCAAAGTTAGTGTAAAGTTATTATATTTAAGTTCCAAAATGTTCTCAAGTAAGTGAAATACTGTAATTTCTTATTGAGAAATAAATTTCTTTAACCATAAAAGAAGTATGTGGACCATTGGCTTCTTTGTCGCATTTTGGTGACTTGATTGAAAGCGCTTTTTTTTCAATCCTGAATTTGAGCTTCTTAATATGACTGTTCACCGATTCCAAAAGCGTATCTTCTATGACCCTTAATTCCAATCCAATCCACTTCAATGCTAATCTCGAAAGACGGTTTCGTATCCAGACGTCGTCATCTCATTAAAATTTTATTACCAGCAAAACAGAAACAGATATATAAACCAAACACTGACCAATCCTATAACAACACTTCCATACATTTGATCCTCTCATATGAAGACCCTCGACTGCCAGTCCACTCCGGTTGAGCACCCTTCATCTGTCCGGAGACTTGGAGAGGGTACGAGTGTCTCTTGTAAGCAAATAAAGGACAAACAGTACAATATGTGGTTTCTAAGGAATCTGCGGTTTATTATCATAGTGTGGCAGTTGTGTTTTATTGCTGGCTGGCTGGCTTAGGGCGGGGGGTGAGGGATAAGGTGTAGCGTTTTATTTGGAAATGTACCACCATTTTTGCCATGGTGAATTAGCGTTTTTTATCAAGTCTCCCGTTAAGTTATGATATATATTATATAGTTAGGTATAGTTCATCGTCATCCACAGCCCCGTGGTATTATGACACGTACGTCACGAAGTTACTCATAGTTTAAGAGTCCTATTACATTTGGACGCAAATTCATGATTTTTGAAGCAGTAATTTTCAGCAGCAGTAAGATATTTTAATTATTTGCTTATGGATAACGATAGTGCCATTCTCTTTCTTGTAAGTTGGAGTTACACATTTTCATTTTTCTTTTCGTGTAATTTACTATAAATATTTTACGAACTCAGTTTGCAAGAAAAACCGTCGGTGATGGAACTTTGACGCTCAAATTCACATTGTTACATTCAATTCTTATAAAAGCTAAAATTACTAAAAGATAAGTTGAATGTTTTACTTGTTTGTCTAAAATTTCTCAAAATTCCTTGA
The DNA here is from genome assembly GCA_905147715.2 of Xestia xanthographa. Lineage (NCBI taxonomy): Eukaryota > Metazoa > Arthropoda > Insecta > Lepidoptera > Noctuidae > Xestia > Xestia xanthographa. Next base: position 20,422,169 of record LR990666.1, on the reverse strand, counting down.
AAAACAATTCTCACTAGATCCATCATGGATCTGGCCAATGGATCTTCTGAGAATGATCGTGAGTTTTCACGGAAAAAATCGAAAAGAAAGCATAATTTAAGCCAATTTTATCAAATAAATTAATATGATTTAAAACTTCGATCTACAATGAAAACGTTTCATTAGTTTTCGTTTGTCAATATAATAAGACAAAATTACAATAAATAAAATTAAAGTACTATAATTCTGAGTCAATTCAGCTCGCACCTCAGTCTCATGTCAGTCTGGTCTCTAATTTTCGTCGATAACAATCGAAAATCATCCGGAGATCGCTATTATTAACGACTCGTGTACACCGATCGAAAAAATTTGATCCAGGGAGTAAAAAATTTGATCCAGGGAGTAAAAATCAAAAAATTGCGAAAAAAATGTAATGGGACTCTTAGGAGACCTGAATTGACGCAGAATTATAGTACTTCCATTTTATTTATTGTAATTTTGTCTTATTATATTGACAAACGAAAACTAATAAAACTTATTCATTGTAGATTGAATTTTTATATCATATTAATTTATTTGATAAAATTTAGTTTATTTGGAATATAATGGACGCTGAATCAAGACATTTATGGCTTAAATTACGGTTCCTTTACTATTTTTTCCGTGAAAATTCAAGGAATTTAAATAAATTCTAAAACTTCAGTAAACAAGTAAAACATTCATCTTATTTTTCAGTAATTTTAGCTTTTGTAAGAATTGCATCTAACAATGTGAATTTGGGCGTCAAAGTTCCATCGCCAACGGGTTTTCTTGCAAACTGAGTTCCTAAAATATTTATAGTAAATAACACGAAAAGAAAAATAAAAAGGTGTAACTCCAACCTACAAGAAAGAGAATGGTACTATTGTTATTCATAAGCAAATAATTAAAATATCTAACTGATGCTGAAAATTACTGCGTCAAAAATCATGAATTTGCGTAAAAAATTTAATAGGACTCTTAAGTTGTTATAGAAAAGATGACAATGTGTTCGTAGTTTTATTAGAATAGTATCACGTACGCACCATGTATATAAATGGTGTAAAAAGACTTAACGAAGCCGAAAAGCACTTGTTCTCCCCGTCATTGCAATATTTTTTTTATTCTGGAACTGGTTACGAATATATATTGGCGGTCAAAGTAACAATTTTTTCACAAGTTTTATTTTTTATTTTTATTTTTAAGGTTATAACTTAATAATTTATTAATAATAATAATTTCTTTATTGGCATAAAAACAGGTTACAAAAAAAATGTGAGACCCTGGCTCCAGAGCTAGGTTAGAATACCTGTATTTCAGGACCCAGAACTTTACTTTAATTACCTCCATGACCGCAAAAGCATCACAATGTTTTGAGTGCGTTACATTGAGTACATTCACCGTAAAACGTGATATTTCACCCCAAAAAAAAATCGTTTCCCAGCAATAATTTTTGCGTAAACTTACTTAGTTTGATGTACAGAATGCTTGGTTGACGGCTTCGTGAAGTCTCCGTTCACATCCTTTAAATACTTTTGAACGTTGTCGGTGGCAGTTAATGAAACAAAGTCCGGTGAATTTGTTGATTTTTGTCTTACAAAAGAAAAGTTATTTTTCACTTTTTAGTGTGTTTTTTGAGGCACCCGTGGCTAAATTATAACTGCCGCTCGGGTCGATCTTTAGGTTAAGCCGTGCTTGCCTAGGTTGGTCTGTGGATAGGTGACCACCCATTACATACCGGGTTTCCTTCGTGCCTCGGAAAGCACCCACGTTAAGCAGTTGGTCCCGGCTGTCAATTGCAGATCTTTGACAGTCGTTACAGGTAGTCAGAGGCCCAAAAAGACTGACAACCAGTCTTACCAAGGGGTATCGTATTACCCAGTACTAACTGGGTTGTGGAAGTCAGATAGGCAGTCGCTCCATGTAAAATACTGGTATTCAGCTGCGTCCGGTTAGACCGGAAGCCGACCCCAACATAATGGGGAAAGGCTAGGCAGATGATGAGTGTTTTTTGTTTAAGTCGATTATTTTTTGTAAAATGTTTAATTGACGACCCGATTGGCGCAGCGGTAGACTGCCTTACGTTCTTAGGGTCCCGGGTTCGAATCCCGGTCGGAGCAAATGTTTGTGTGATGAGCATGGACATTTTGTTTCCGAGTCATGGATGTTTATTGTATAATAAGTATGTATTTACAAACAAAAAGTATCTATGTAGTATATCAACTATCTGGTGTCCACGACACAAGCCTCGTTGCTTAGTGTGGCACTAGATGGCGCTGTGTGTAATGTCCAGCGATATTATATTATTTTATATATAATTTTTATTTTTGTCATGTGTGCAATTAAGTTTGATAAGTGGTGTTTAGTAGATTAATGATGCTAGCAGGAATTGTGGTAATGCCTGTGTTGGTATTGGTATTTATATTAATGGGAAAGATCATTAGTGCATATACTTAAGCATACACTTAGGCTTAGCGCACACCGCTGGAGGCGCAGCGGAGCGCATTTAAAGACAACAATTAATATAAACCTTAACTACTTTGATATACGGTCAATATAAGAATAAATTCGCACGCAGTACTCGGAGCGCCCTCAAGTTACTACAAGAGCATACGCGCGACCGTATATCAAGGTAGTTAAGGTATAAATTAAATAGTTGTCTTCAAATGTAGGTACACAACACCAACACCGATGCACTTTAATTATATTTACACCATAATCCATATGACGACCTTCTGACTCTTGTATTATATAGTGTATTATCTATGCTTCTGACTACCTTTTCTGTCGTAATAGTAAATACGCATATCTTTGAAGTATTATACTCATTCCGTATTTGTTAAACTTTATTGTTGCGGATGTTTTTCTTGTTGTTTTCATAGGTAGGTTGTTCCTCAAAAAACACCTTGACAGTTGACCGATATTAACAGCCAGCTGTCATAATGTCCGACTGCGCTTGCGTCCCTTCGCTTGTCATGGACCATAGACAATAGTCTGTAGCATTGACAAGCGAAGTCGGAACGTTCGGTGCTGCCGAGCCGATTATTATTATTTTCATTTAAGTACTCAGTTTTGTGTGTATACTAGTGTTTATTTCATATAATAAGTTTTATTTTATGTATGAATTTATTTTGTGTCCATAGGTGTGACCGTGACATCACAGTGGGCCCTATCAGAAAACCAGCGTTGCGGTATTTGTTTTCATTTATCGCAGCATCATGCTGAGATAGGAGCCTTTTTGGCCTCGCACAGGTTTTCTTTTTGATTTAGTTTTAGTTTTTTTTTTTTTTATATTATTTTTGTATTTCCTGTGCTTGTCCCAAATAAATATTTTTCTTTCTTTTTTTCTTTCAAATGCGCTCCGCTGCTCCTCCAGCGGTATGCGCTGGGCCTTTAGCATGTTACAGGAAAAATGAGTGGAACAGTCTCAAAAATCTTGATAAAATTAGCAGATGCTTACATATTGGACCACCCACATATCTAGAACGCGCAATTGACCTTCACTAGTCAGGCCAATAAAAAGGGGTTTTACGCCAGAACTTGGTGGCACACAGTTTTTCTTCTTCATCTATTTGTTGGGGAAACGACTTAAATCTCGTCCAGACGTTTTTTTTTTTATAACATTTGATGAAATCTGATGTGGAGTCAAGGACATAGTCTAGGTTAGAATTTCACTAAATGGAGTTTGACCGTATTTTGAAGAGATATTTATACTAAATATATAATAACAGCCGCTCGGATTGATCTTTAGGTTAAGCCGCGCGGCCACCACGTGGCCCCCGACGAGAGAGAGTCAGCAAAAAGGAGGGGGTCCGTAAGGACCGATGCCTGCCGGGTTTGCGGGACTGTTCGAAAGAGATACCGTGGCCCCGGAACATAAAGGGCGATGAAGGAACATGGATGGGTTTTAGTCAGTAAAAGTCTGACACTCCCTCCTGCTCCGCCCAGAGCGGGAGGAGTCATTTTGATGATTTCCAATCCGAAAAAAAAAAAAAAAAACAACGGTGTACCTATATAACCAGTAGTTACTAGGTTGGGTGGTGGTAAATACTGATATTCAGCCAATGATGTTATATATTCAGCTGCATCCGGTGAGCCTTGAAGCCGAAACCAATAGAGGGAAAAGCTAGGCAGATAGTTTAGGGCAAGCAGATAGAAGGCAGGCAAAAAGAAGTTTGACCATATTTTAAAGAGATAGTTAACTTTATTTTCTTTCTCTTAATTTTCTTTCTTTTTAATATATTCAAAACTAGAACTAAAAGATTATGATGATGGAAAAGTCGAAAACGTATTGACTTATGCCACCGTAAAGCTTAAGAAAGACGCTATAGAAATATTAGAAATACGAAATGCTTTGGAAGCAATGCCATTTGTCTAAGCCCTTTGCATTTCATAATTTGGTAGGTACGTACCTAAGTAAAATTTTGCTATGCTGATCAATGATATATAAACTATAGATACGTTGTCCGCACTCTAAAATGACAACATGAAATGAAGCCAATTGACACATCGCGCTTAGTTACGCACCAACCTGTCGCGCGACGCTACGTTGGTTTATAATTTAATAAATCCTGTGACGTGACTGAAGATGTATATTTATCTCCCTCTCGCAACAGGCATCCCGCCGTTCGGTGTCATATTTTCTTTCTCTTTCTTCACGCTTATAAGTAGTTCTAGTATTTTCGCCGTTTTTAAGCGCCGCGATGTTGGTTCATGACGTGTCTATATATAATACGTCATTGATGCTGATTCAGAAACCATTTAGAGATTTTGCCATTTTGAGCTCTTAAAATTTCATTAGCAGATGGTGTATTGTAATTTAATAAAACAATTGTACTTTGAGGATCGGGGTTTAATATCCACTTTCATATTATAAAAGATTTACAGTGCGTGCTAAGGTTAGGTAATGCTCGGGGTTCCACGTAAGAGGAAGTCACAGTGTCGCCAGCTATATTGGTGTTGGCAGCCTACAAATAGGGTTGCCATTACAGATGGTGTTTATTTTTATAAACGAAAGGAACCACTTGACTTTCATTTCACCTCCAAATGACGTCACACGTTGGGCTGACGGAGGCTACCAAATTTCAACTGACAAGTGTCAAAGTTAGGTGTTTTTTTTTTGTACCATCAAATCAAATCAAAATCAAAATCTATTTATTTGCCAGAATGTAGGTTTACAAAGTATGATCTTAAACTATAATGGCCCCTTTACATTCTACCATTACATATGGTGTGCAAATATTTAATTTTAATCTGCACAAAGTTATTGTTTCAATTAATGCATTCAGAACAAAAATAATATAAGAAAATTAAATAGTCAGTAACAACAAATAAGATCTCATGCATCGATTACTAGGAATAAATAAATAATCTAATTGATGTCAAAGTTATACCTATGTCAGTTCAAGTGATAAAGTTTTATAAAAATGTCAGATTATGAATGTAAGTATGTCATAAATAATAGTATATTGTAATTGATAATGTCATAAATATTAATTCGAACATCAATAAATTATTATTAGGTATATACCAATATTATTAATTTCTGTTTCACTCTCCGCGATCTGACATGTATTCATTAAGATTATAAAAGCATTTGTCTTTTAACCATTGCGTTACTTTTTTTTTTTAAATGTTCAAGGGAAGATCTTTAAAAGCATCCGGTAATTTGTTATAAACTTTTACAGCATTTATGTACGAGTTCCTCCTATACAATTCGAGCCTACATTGCGGTACACAGAGCTCATGTTTAAATTTATTTTTATTTCTAGGAACTACATTTCGTTTGGTTACATCTTTGTGTTTAATGAAATATTGCGGATGCTGTTTTACAAATAGGCATAATTCTCTAATATACATACACGGCAATGGCAGAATATTGCACTTTTTAAACAAGGGCTTACAACTATCCGTATACCAGGCCCCACAGATTGCACGTATACATTTTTTTTGTACTATAAACGCTTTTGTAATATCCACCGAATTACCCCACAACAAGAGACCATAAGCGAGTACGGACGAAACGTATCCGTGATAAGCACAAAGAGCAGCTTCTGTTGATACCGTGACTCTTAATCTTTTTATTGCGTAGACAAATCTGTCGAGTTTATCACAGACGTAATCGACGTGTGTTTTCCAGTCGCAATTCTGGTCTAGCATTATCCCCAGAAATTTAGTAGTTGCCACTTGTTCAATCATCGTGTCATTATATTTAACCTTTAACGTTAATTGCTTTCTTTTATGGGTTTGGAATTGGATCATTTTAGTTTTTTCCATATTAATTTGTAAGTTGTTAGAGTGTAACCAGTGTATTATTTTGTCTATTGCTTCGTTTATGTCTTGCTCATATGTGTCTGCATTTTCACATTTCACAATGAGAGTTGTGTCATCGGCAAACAAGATTGTGTTATGGCAAATGATATTTGGGAGATCATTAATATATATGAGGAATAAAAAAGGTCCCAATACACTGCCCTGTGGCACTCCAAAATTATTTAGTCGATATTCACTTCTATGTAAAACCTTCTTATTATTATGTATTTTAGAAATTTCCACACATTGTTTTCTGTCATTAAGGTAGTCTCTCAACCAGTCATTTGCTTTGCCTCTTATTCCATATTTTTCTAGTTTATGTAAGAGCAACTTGTGGTCTACAAAATCGAACGCCTTACTCATGTCTAGGAAAATCGCAGCAATTGGTAAACCCTCATTTATAGCCTGGGTGACAATTTTGATCAAATTGAAACATGCCAATGAAGTGGTACTATTCTGTCTAAACCCAAATTGCTCATCTTTAAGTATCCGAAAACTTGTTGTAAAGTCTTGCAGCCTTTTTAGCATAATTTTCTCAAAGATTTTTGACATTATTGGTATAAGCGTCACAGGCCTATAATTATTCATGTCAGTATGTTCTCCTTTTTTGAAAAGCGGCTTAATAACAGATTTTTTCAATATGTGTGGAAAACTACCTTCCTCAAATGATAAATTTATTAAATAACACAGTGGTTGACATATGTATGGTGCGCATAATTTAATAACATTGGTTGTTATGTCATCCACTCCTGCTGCATTTGTGTTATTAAGATTTTTAATTGTTTGTAATATTTCCATCGCATCAGTAGGTTTAAGGAATATTGTATGTTCGTTATTAGTCTCGATAGTTTTGTTTATCTCGTCTATATTATATTTAAAATTCTTGCTATTTGTCAATTGTATATAAAATTCATTAAATTTGTCACTTATCTCCTTAGGGTCATTATATGTCTGATTATTGTTGATTATTCTATCAATTTGTGTTATCGTACTAACGTCACCAATGTTTTCATTAATCACTGCCCATGTGGCTTTACATATGTTTTTATTAGTGTCAAGATATTTCTTATTTTGTAGTTGTCTAGATTTATAAATGCACTTTTTGAGTATGTAGCTGTATGATTTATAGTATTTGTTTGGTTTTTTTTCTGTTTGTTTTATTGTGTTGTTGGATACGATAGAGAGACCGTTTCCTTATACAGGATCTTCTTATGCCCTTCGTCAACCATTTATGGTTCCCTTTTTTATTAGACTTCTTTATAGTGTATATTGGGAAACACAGATTGAAAAATAATTTAAATAATTCATGAAATTCCGCAAACGCTTCTTGTAGGTTTTTTTTTTCGTATACATTTGAAAAGGTCAGGGATGACATACAACTTTTGAACTTGTCCATATTTTCTCTACTATAATCTCTGACATTCTCATACCAGCTGAATATTTCGGATGATTTTGTAGTTTTCAGCGATAACGTTTGTCCTGTTTCGTGGTCAGACAAGGCAAGGTGATGCACCTCCGCTTTAACTTGCTTAATATTGCTTGCTAGCTGATCAAGACATGACAATTGTCTCGTTGGTGTTTTGATATGCAATTCAATTTTATAATTTTTTAACATACTCTTCAACTCTTCGCTACTCTTGTTTGGTTTTAAGATATCCAAGTTCCAGTCGCCACAAAGAATAATTTTTCTTTGTTTCCTATTAAGGCTTACTAGTAACTGTTCAAGTTTCTCAAGAAATATTTGTGGGTTACTGTTAGGAGTTCTGTTTATGCAAATAATCATGATTTTATTGATTTCTACGCCACAACATTCAAAATTAAATTTACATGCCAAGTCATTAATATTAGTCAAAGTTTTATATTTTAAATTATTATTTATCAATATGCATACCCCTCCTCGTTTTGTGTCACGTGAATATGACGCAACTAATTTATAACCGGAAATTTTTAAAAGCATTTCTGTACCTTTTTTCATGAAAGTTTCCGTTAAACACACCACATCTATTCTTTTACTATTTTGCGACAGTTCATCGATTGCAAACGTTAATTCCTCGGTTTTATTTATCGCGCCGGCGATGTTCTGGTGAAATATTCTAAAATTGAATTCCGGATTAGGGGCGAAAACATTTATTCGCTTGTGACGGCAATAGTGTATCAGATTGTGTGCTTAAGTACTGTGAAGATTTTTTAAAATAATAGGGTATGGTTCCCTTCTTGTGAGTTCCGGTGGTTATCACCTCTAGTTTGCTCAAAGAGGCAGTACAATTACTATTACCTGGTGGATGTATATTTTTAAACGACTTAAAGTAGAATGGAATTGTGCCCTTCTTAGGAATGTTTGTGCTTTCTAATTTAGCCTTGTGCCTTAATAACATACAACCATGCGTGGCAAAGACATCGAATTCTTCAGGCACAAACTACTGACCTACAAAAATGCCCTTTTCCGTTTCTCAGATCAATACTAAACAGTCTGCCCCAATATTAGGCACAGTAACAGTTATTAAATATTTTTAACAGTCCGATTTTACGGTATAACACATAAAATGTTCGTCAGTCCGTCACAAAATTGCGTTTTGGCATAAATTCAGTTGTTTATTATCAACATAAAGTGGGAGCGTTTCAATTGTATAACGTTTTATTGGTATACCTGTTGGTTCTTCTGACTTTGCTTGTGTTAAAGAGTTTAGTGAACTGCTGCCGGTAGAAAAGTAGAAGGATCTCGAGTTGTACATAAATATTGCCAAGAGTTTGCCAAGGACGGGGTTTTTTCCGTAGAGTTACAAGTTTGTAACATAGTATCTATGACACAAATGAAGAACTAACATCACAATTCTAAATCGCGCAGTTAAATTATCCGCAACTTGAAGACTATAGATAAACCCGACTACAATATTACTGTCGGGCCATCAAACACAACCTCCATCTGGTCGGAGGGTCTTACCTTTTCTATGGAGTATTGAGGAACTTTATACCCCGTTCTACATACTTCTATAAACTCTACAGAGTTACAAACTTGTAGTGATCTACAGAGGATTATACAATCCACGAATCACAGCTAACGTCTCAGAAATCACAAAGTATTTATAGAAACCCGACAACCGATTGACTATTTGTATCCGGCTCGAAGGATTCCCCTTTTTAATAAAGGATGAAGAAGTTTCCACCAATATACTTACTTTTAAAGACTTACTGTATGTCTACATGATACATCTCCCCAAGTTTTACCCGGTGCAGTATTATCGACTTTTGTACATCAGTGAAAAGAAATTGAATTAAGATAGGGCAACAACAAGATTCACTTCCCCACCTTTCACCGTGATCTAGAGAATAGGTTTTGTATTAATTTTAGAGCCTGCCCTATGGTTGCTTTAAAATATATCCACAGGATGATATGTGTCTGATATTTCGACGCTGTTGCAAGTGCCATGATCGCGGGATGAAACGGCATAAAACAGTGTTTAAGATGTTTTCAGTTATTTCAAGAATCAGATTATGTTTCACTGGTCTTATGGACGTATAGGTACACGTAGAAAGCTGGCTACTGGTGCCGATTTGCTTATCGGCCTGATTCGGCACAAAGTATAGGGATTGCCTGTGCCGTGTACCTGCGCGGAGTGGTTCCAATAAACGCTGGCAGATCGGCGCCGGTAGCCACCGTTTTACGTGTGTACGCCCCAACAGACAGACAAATAAACTTCCTCATAAGAAAATAACAAGCGATAAAATATAAATGTATTTAGGCTGTATTTGAGCAGTTAAACACGGCAACTTGTACAATTGCCTATCAAGTGCCTTTACGACTATTTTACAATCATTTCTAATTGTTCCTATAACTGTCTGAAGCTGATCTGAGAATAATTGACGATTTTAAGGAAATTAATTGAAGTTTAAATTAATTACTACTGTTTTTGAAAGCCTTAGTGAATAATATAGGAGGCAGTCAAGATAATAAGTACTTACTGTGTTTAGGTCAAGGCCAAACCATTTATTTTGCATTAGGTAAAAGGTACTTTATTTACATTATTTACTATCATCATCAGCTGCCTAACCTACTCTTCCTTATGTTGTGGTCGGCTTCCAGTCTAACCGGATGCAGCTGAATACCAGTATTTTACATGGAGCGACTGCCTATCTGACCTCCACAACCCAGTTAGTACTGGGTAATACGATAACCCCTTGGTAAGTCTGGTTGTCAGACTTTCAGGCCACTGGCTACTAGTAATGATTGTCAAAAATCTACAATTAACAGCCGGGACCAACAGCTTAACGTGTTTTCCAAGGCACGGAGGAATCTCGGTATGTAATGGGTGGTGACTCATCCACGAACCAATCGAGACAAGCGTGGCTAAACTTACAATACTAAACAAACTAAAAATAATATTTAATTAAAATAGGCACATGTATCAGAAAGACATCAAAAGGGAGTCAAAAAGTTTGTCCGCATCGCTGCCAACGGATAAAGTGCCCAGAAGGCTGGCAGCATTATCACGTTGGATGGCAATACCTACTGATTCTTTGGACGAGAAATAGACCAGCCCCTTTGGTCACGAGGAGAGTCGACGAACCGTTTGGGGATATCCCGAAATAGTAAGTGGGCACTCGGACCACATGGCCACAGTGTTCGACGCCGAATGGCCTAAAATCTCTTCAAAGTACAAAAGAAACCGCAAAAAGAACATTTAAACAACTAGCTGATGCCCGCGGCTTCGCCCGCCCGCATTTAATATACTAAAACCTTCCTCTTGAATCACTTTATCTATTAAAAAAAATCGCATCAAAATCCGTTGCGTAGTTTTATAGATATAAGTAAACATAGGGACAGACGCGGCGGGCGACTTGGTTTTATAATATATAGTGCTAAAACTCGAACAGGGCCATCTGACGACTTTTGTCTAAACTTTTTACTCAGGTACATTTACAACGTACCAAACGTGTTGTTAGTACGGTTTCTTGTTACTAGATGGCGGGTTACTGGATGGATAGTTTAACTTTGAACCTTCAACATTTATTGTAACTGTAATAGTCCGTTCAGCTGACACTAGATGGCGTTGTCTTCAATTTAGAATTTGTCAAGTTTTATATTTACAGCATTTACTTTGAGAGTAAAATGTGTTAAAAAATGTAGGAAAATGCCTCGGGTACAATCACATCAAACGGATCTTGTCTGTGATGTTAAGAAGACATCTTTCAAGTTGCTATAGGCTGGTACCTAAGACCAACGAAAACACAAACAGGAGTAGGTATATCCTGTATATCCTAAGTAAGGCCCGGTTTTCAGGTAGCAGATAACTTTAACCTGAAGAACAAAATTATGACTGCTAAAGTGTTTCTATATACAAGATGACCTTTTTATCACTTTCAAAAAAAAAAAAATAGGTATAATAGGTGAACGGAGTAGAAGCAAATTATATATAATGTATTAGTGACAGCTACCCGAGTACCAAAATATCCACTATGTGGAGCCTTTTTTTAGTTTTTTTTTTCGGATGGTAAATCATCAAATGACTCCTCCCGCTCGACGCTCTGGGCAGAGCAGGAGGGAGTGTCAGACTTTTACTGACTAAACCCCATCCATGTTCCTTCATCGCCCTTTGTGTTCCGGGGCCATGGTATCTCTTTCAAACAACCCCGGCGGCAGGCATCGGTCCTTGCGGACCCCTTCCTTTTGCTGACTCTCTTTGAGGAGCGCGTGGAATACAACGCGCCGTCGACATGGCCTGTCGTCATGAGACGGACGGACGGCGAGCTACTATTATGTGGAGCCCTAACACAGCCAGAAGGCGATGCAGTAGACCTGGCAGGAGATGGCGGTACGAGATGGACAAAACCAACGACATGTGGCCCACATTGGCCCTGGATCGAAGAACTTGGAAATCACGGGGAGAAGCCTTTGCCCAGCAGTGGGATGACACAGGCTAACAGTTACAGTAATCTGAGTACTTGTGGCTGTTAGACAGTGTTCACATAAAGGGTGTAAAATTATGGTTTTTTCCTACTCCTCCGCAATACTTTTCTAATTAATTTCGCTGCGGGATCCAAGACAGTTAAATTGATTCTCTAGAACTTCGTCGAGCTTCATTATCTCGGCGCTTTTCTGGTGGTCGCCACTGTTGATTCTGGCTTTCAGGAGTTACAGTGGTTTGGGAATAGTGTGGCGGGCTTGTCCCAAATAAAAAAAGGGTCCTCATAACGAAGCCGAAAGGCATTTGTTCCCCTCGTCATTGCGATCATTTTTTTGTTTTACGCCATACCTGGGAACCTTCTAGTTACGGAGATATTGGGGGTCAAAGTTCCAACTTTTTGACAAGTTTTCTTTTTAATACAAGTTTTTAATGGAAGATTTTTACTTCTTTTATTTTTATTTTAGAAACACTTGCACGACCCGCGTATTATTCAATCCATCCATCAGCACAATGTTTTAATCGCGTTACATTGATTTTCACCCCAAAAAAAGTCGTTTCCCAGCAATTTTTTTTGCGTAAAGTTACTTAGTTTGATGTACAGAATGCTTGGTTGACGGCTTCGTGATGAAAATGTTTACACATTATTTGTTTTATTAAATAGAAACACTACTACTACACTCACTTTACCAAATTCTTATCTCAATTCCAAAAACCCCGCACCCAATTTACCCGCATTTACCTTCCAAATTCCCGTTACTGTCAACGCATTGCACACTACAAGAGCCCACAATGCCTCTTTATTTCCAGTATCTCACCGAGAAGTCGTGCATACGGCCGGGCAGATAACAAGCGACCAATATGGATGCCGTAATGAGCAGTTGGAGTCCTTATGTGGATGTACTGTGGGAATATCGATGGGGAGGAGTGGAGGATGGGTTGGTGAATTGTTTTGGGTAAGTGTGCTAAATAAAGGGAAAGCTGTTTGTTTTTATGTTAGTACAATATAATGAAAAACCGGCCAAGTGCGAGTCGAACTTGCGAGCCCCCTTTAATTTTTAATTAATCTTAATTTTTTGTTGATATAGCGGCAATTGTACATCATCTGTGAAAATTTCAACGGTCTAACGTGATAGCTAAATGATAAATGACAGTTCATGAGATACAGCCTGGTGACAGACACACTGACAGTGGAGTCTTAGTAATAAGATCTCATTTTTAACCTATGAGTACGGAATCCTAAAAATTAAGTTATTTCAGAGGCTGCTAGTTTCCTCGGAATATGCTACGCCAAAAAATACAGCGCCATAAGTTTGCAATAACAAATAATTTTACGACGAAAGCATGAAGCAATGAACATATTAATTTCAGAAGCTATCAGGAAACCATGTCTGAAGATGGTTTGCCATCCATTACTAACCAAGTTTTCTCCGTGCCTCAATTTTCTGGCGATGGTAGCGGTTTCCTATCAGGGTGTTTTTTTAGAAGAATTACGTACGAAAATCTTGGAATCACAGAAAATAAACGACGTATTTCCTGAACTTCACTTCCCTTCGATTAAAGACAATACTTGAAAAATCTAAAGACAATCATTCCCATCACGCAAAAAGCAAGAGGAACGCTAGTGATGCCTCTTCACCTTCGCCCTACGATCTAAAATAGAACTTAATAGTTTACCTATTGAACGCAAATTGCAAAACCATCCAACCCCTTGCTTTGTTACTTTACTCTAGTTTCAACGTTTAATTTCTTATATTCTTAATTATTTATTAATTTGGTTCATCAACAATTGTGTACACTAATACAAGCAAATGAAACAGAAGTAACAAATCAGAATAAAGTGTAACAATCACATAAAGGTAAACTCTGCATGCACACAAAACGTTGTCATAACTTAAAAAAAAGTTATAATAAACAGACTTATAAACAAAATTTAAACAAATTAAACTAAATTAAAACAAAAAATAAAACAAAAACTAAGTTAAAGCAAATTTAACTAAATTAAAACAAATTAAACGAAGTTAAACTAAATTAAAACGAATTAAACTAAGTAAAACAAACTTAAATAAATTAAAACAAATTAAACTAAGTAAAACAAACTTAACTAAATTAAAGCAAATTATACTAAGTTAAACTAGGTTATACAAAAATATGAAAATAGGTAAGAACTATGTAGCTTTTATTCACAGCGAGATAACGAGAGTAACGTAACGAGTAGAGATAACTAAAGAGTAGAGACCCTCACATTTTACCAGTTATGTTTAAGTTCTACGTATCTAGGGCGAGCCTTTTGTCATCAAACGGAGACAGACCTAGATTCCATGGCTGTTATTGAGAAATTCTTGATGGAACACCACAAAAAGAGCTGCTCTACGACGAAATTCTGGTAGGAAAACAACAGTATCATATACAGGTTGTAAAAGACCTCATCACGAAGCCGTCAACCAAGCATTCTGTACATCAAATTATGTAACTTTACGCAAAAATTATTGCTGGGATACGACTTTTTTTTTGGGGTGAAAAATATTTTTTTGTGGTACAACTCAATGTAACGCACTCAAAACATTGTGCTGATGAATGGATTGAAAGAAAAACTTGTCAAAAAGTTGGAACTTTGACCCCCAATATCTCCGTAACTAGAAGGTTCCCAGGTATGGTGTAGAGCAAAAAAATGATCGCAATGACGAGGAAAACAAGTGCCTTTCGGGCTTCGTTAAAAGGTGTATGACGCCTTTTATGATTGTCTGCCTTGAAATTGAACCTAAGACCTCGTGGTCAATTTTAAAAGCAGTGATGACTAACCTATTTAGTTTGCTCCAAATAAAGTACGTATCTGGATATGCCTACACCTCGTTGTTCAGAACACCAGTGACTGTTCTCTCCCACTTACTGAATAATATTATTTATCGTATGTCCGTATCCAGATTCCAGCTTCACAGTGTAATCTAAATTTCTCGAGGCATATTGATAGCCAATAAACGTGGTCAGGTGCTCTATTCTATCGTTGTATGCGGTGGTTGATATAAGGAGAGGTTGATGACCTCTTATATCAGTGAGATAGTTCTTTACCTACTATTATATGCATGTGCATCATAGAGTTCTTTAAGTAGACCTACGCGTTGTTTGGGCAGTTGATATTCGAAGATAGATAGGTAGACAAGCCGCGCTTGCCGAGGTTGGCCTATAGATTGCTTATACAAACCGAGTTTCCTCCGTGCCTCGGAGAGCACGTAAAGCCGTTGGTTCCGGCTGTCGTTTGTAAATCTTTGGCAGTTGTTACAGATATTCGGTGGCCCAAAAGTCTGATAACCAGGCTCACCATGGCCCCTGGCCACCGTAGGTGCGGCCCGTGGACGGTGGGCTATGGGCTAGCTCGCCGTCCGTCCGTCTCATGACGACAGGCCATGTCGACGGCGCAGGAGTGTTCCACGAGCGCCTCAAAGAAAGTCAGCAAGAGGAAGGGGTCCGCAAGGACCGATGCCTGCCGGGGTTGCGGGACTGTTCGAAAGAGATACCGTGGCCCCGGAACACAAAGACCGATGAAGGAACATGGATGGGTTTTAGTCAGTAAGTCTGACACTGACAAGAGCGGGAGGAGTCATTTGATGATTTCCCATCCGAAAAAAAAGGGCATTGTATTATCCAATACTAAGTTTGGAGGTCAGATAGGCAGTCGCTCTATGTAAAATACTGGTATTCAGCTGCATCCGGTTACACTGGAATTCGACCCCAAGATGGTTGGGAAAATGCTAAAGTTTTTCTAAAGAGTAGTAGGATTCTTTTCACTAGGAGCTCGACTAAGTAGGTACTACTAAATGTCCCACTTCTAAAAACAACAACCACAGCGACAAGATAAAATACTTCAAGCAACAAAAGTTTTTAATGTTCACATTAGTATTCAAATAAGGGTTGTTTTTCCGTTTGTTTCAACAAAGTTCTGCGTTGCATTCTCACAGTGAGCACGATAGACTTGCGAACTACTTGGGAAGTGTTTGAAGTTCTTGTGCGCGGTTGGGTAATAGGGTAAACTGTGGTGTTGATGAAAAACAAGAGAAGCTCTTTTTTGGCAAAGTCAAGTGACGAACTATTATGGAAGGTAGAATTTGTAGCAATGTCTTGTTTAAGGAGTATACAGGGTATATTAAGAGCGGCCAACCCGCCATACTTTTCGCGAGAATTTTGACAATAGCTCGTGCGCGACTAAGCCGTTGTTAGACATATATCTTTAAATTTTTTGAACTAATAGGTATCTTGTAGACTATTTCTAGGCTTCTATCGAAGCAGAAAATAAAAATTTGTAGAAACAAATTCAGTATAAGCCTCCAAAAATTGCTGTTTTGCACAACTTTTACCTCAACTTTGGCCGTTCATAATGTACTTATAAATTGTAAAAGTAAAGAAAGCATCCTGATAGAAACCTTGCAAATGTAGTGGAGATTCTAAATAACAAATATTTATTTCACATACTTGTAAGACTAATTCAAAAACACGTATTTCCTGGAACAAGTTTTATACATTTTCAATGTCCTCGCGTTAGGCGGTATGAGGTGCGCGGGAGGCAAGTAGTGTGGGTTCGGGGCTAGGTAAGACAGGGGAGTTGAAAGAATACCACCGCTGTGGGTCTAGATGAAACAACAAGCTTTTCGGCCATGCCCGCATTGACGAAAGGCGGGCCGGGAAGGGCCCTCTTAAGGGATACAGACGCTAAAACGGTTACTATGTTTTTATTTGTCGGTTATCTATACTAATATTATAAAGAGGAAAACTTTGTTTGTTTGTTTGTTTGTAATGAATAGGCTCAAAAACTACTGGACCGATTTAAAAAATTCTTTCACCATTCGAAAGCTACATTATCCACGAGTAACATAGGCTATATTTTATCCCCGTACTCCCACGGGAACGGGAACTACGCGGGTGAAACCGCGGGAAGTCAGCTAGTTTAACATAAAATCCTTCATGCGCAGAGTTTCGTACCATCGTAGTCGGGGAGCCCCCTTCAATTTTTAATTAATCTTTATTAGTTGTTATAGCAGCAACAGAAATACATCATCTGTTAAAAATGTCAACTGTCTAGCTATCACAGTTCATGAGACAGACAGACAGAGCCTGGTGACAGACAGACAGACGGACAGTGGAGTCTTAGTAATAAGATCCCGATTTCACCCTTTGGTTACGGAATCCTAAAAAACTAGATGTTTCTGAAAAAAATCTTTGTGGAATGGTTCAAAACGATGTAGTGTCTCCACACGCTCGTGAAGACCAACCCTGGATTGGACTTGTTTGCTGATGAATGGAAGACGATAATGTTATAATGTTTGTGGTTCTGTGAGAAGACTGAGTAAAAGGATTATTTAATTTAGTGTTAATCGTTTATGCTGTACTAAATACTTAAATAAATACAAAAAAAAATGTCTAATAGACTGCAGTTGATTGATTTTGTAGTTGAAGTCAGATTCAAATGAATTTCATTTAGATTGTACTCTATTCTGTCAACTAGTATTACGAACGGGTAATATTACCCAATAACTGGGACATCCCAGTTATTGGGTAATATATTACCCGGTAGTCAGAATAGGCACTCGCTCCATGTAAAATAATGATGTTCAGCAGCATCCGGTTAGACTGGAAGCCGACCTCGACCGAATCAGATTTTGAAAATTTTCGAATTCTAATTAGTAGTTCCGAAGATTAACCCTACATACAAACTTACAAACAAATAGCTCTTACTAATATTTGTATAGATTGAAGAAGTCCACAGTCTCAGTGCTCTCGTGCTAGTTAATCACGAACTTAGTTCACGCGAAGTGCTGAACAAAAATATAAGTAGATGAAACTTGATAATGACTACAACTTGTGTCTTATATCTTACGAAAAACTACCAACCACTTACTGCACTTCCGCAATAAAACAAGTAGGTAATACTGTGTAAGTTTACTAAGTTAAAGTTAGTATATTAACAGCATTCATTTTAAAGTTCTGAAGTGGCGACCGCGAACCGGAAGACGTTGCGTTGGAAGACCTCCCACTAGGTGGACCGATGACCTGGTGAAGGTTGCGGGAATCCGCTGGATGCGAGTCGCACGGGACTGGTCAATGTGGCGAGACTTGGGGGAGGTCCAGCAGTGGTCTTTTGGCTGAAATAATGATGATGGTGATGATAATATATTATGGAGCAGTGATGACTTAGTGAAAATGTAGCGGCACTACAAAAAGTACTACAGCAACATAGTATAAATAAATACTACAGTGCCATTATATGCCACAAAAAAAGACCTAATATCAAATTCCTAATTGCCAATAAAGTTTTTCAGAAAACCCCGACAACAATTACTGTCGGGCAGCAGACCACCACAAAACCCGTCTGGTCGGAGAATCCTCCATTTTCTACTCAAACTCAAACTCAAAGCATTTATTTCAATTAGACCATTACGGCACTTTTGAATGTCAAAAATACAAAAAAGAAACTCAAAGCTACAGTCCCAGTCACGAAGCATAATAACTTAAGAAAGTAATGTAGTGAAACTTGAGAAAGTACTGTAGTAAAGTACAGAAGTGCATTTTAAATATTATTATCGAAAAATATAAAATAAATTAATAGCATTCATTTGAAAGCATCCTAAAAATTTCCTAAATTATAAACCTAGTGGGAATCAATGCACTTGTGTGCGTGCATTGTAATGTGTATGTCTTTTACATGTTTTTTACTTACGTTTTTGGATATGATTAACCTGAAAATTTAAGCATTCGTCCTCCCTAGGTAGCTTCATGGTCATTTCTTGGAGGCTTAGCAACGGCTTTGGCCTTTTTACCTTGTAATTCAAGTTATTTAAGTTTTTATCTTTATTAAATCTTTGTTTAATTTTGTGATGTCAGTTAGTGGCAACCCTAGTTTTATTTTTAATTTATTGCTGGAGCTATTTGTAGGTTGTATAGGTAAATCACATCGACCTCATTCGTTTTTCTTTTTAATAATTTTCTAATTTTAAAATGTAAATTATGTGGAGTTGACAGGAGCCTGGTGGTGGAATGGGCAGTCTACGTTCAGAGCTGAGAGCAGGAACACCTCTGAGAAGCTCCATATAAAAGTATTTGTAAAAGGGCAGTTACCCTTATTCTTCGGTTTTAAGTCGGCCTCTCTCCGTGCCGCACCCTCACCAAGAACACCTGGAAACCTTGATCCTTGAGCTACACAAGCCTGATGAAGATTTGATGCTCCTCGGCCCTCCTCCTATGGCCTGAGGATTGACGGTCCTCGGCCGTCCACCACCGTCTGAAGACGGATGCCCTCGGCCCTCCTCCTACGGCCTGAGGATTGACGGTTCTCGGCCGTCCACCACCGTCTGAAGACAGATGCCCTCGGCCCTTCTCTACGGCCTGAGAGTTGATGGTTCCTCGGTCCTCCTCCACAGTCTGAAGACGGACGTTCTTCAGTTATTTATTTCATTCTGCATTTCATCTTCAGTACTTTCCGCCAGCTTCACTGGCATTAGTAATTAAGTAGCTCCAGCCTTTAGATCATCTTTGTTAATAAATTCTTATAACTCGTCCCCTTTATTTCTTTTAACAGTGCTCCCCTCCAGACTGAAAGTTAGGTAGGTGAGTGCTCAGTGACCTTACAGTTTTGTGGATCCTATCCAGGAAAATGTAACGTTACAGACTGGCGCCCAAATTTTTACTAACCCACCCCTCTTAAATTATTTCTAGGCATTCTGCACTTCTCAAAATTCAAAAATAACACTTCCCCAAGTGAGTATATTTGGTAAGCATTTTATTCATTTTCATCTTTTCATCCATCTCAACTCTTACTCAACTCTTCTACAACTAAACATCATCTAGGTATTCCTCACCTCACACACATTCCATTATCGAAAGATAATTGGCACCCTTTCGGCCTCTTGGTTGTGTTAACCCACTTGTGGGCATTGCCAAGGTTGGAGATTGGTTACTCTACAACGGTTATTGGACAATATCCCGTAATCGTTTATCTCATATTATACTTACTCTCTACCAAAACATCGCTATACTGCATCCCACAGACTTGCACACCACTACGTTTACCCTCTGGTATTCGTACCCAATGGTCGCTTGATGTGTTAATCCATTCGTGGACACTCCCAAGTGGGTCGTTGGGACACTTCACGACTGAAACAGGAGAATATCCTGTGGATGTTTATACAACCCTAAAATACTACGTTACACCCACTACAAATACTTTACTAATATACTCTGAACTATTACTTCATTTTATTTTGATCTGATAACACGGCTAGTGCAATCTATACATTTTTACACTGAAAAATTACTTGATCCTAGACTATAAATTTGTCATACGCGAATCTGGCGTAAAATTGAATCTTTAGGCCATAATAAAATAACTAAATCTAGATTTTTCTAAGAAATTCTAACGAATTAAATCTAGACTGAGCTATGATAATTTTGGGTGACATTCTTATTCAATAACACCAAAATCTTATAAACATACTCGTTAAAAAAAACCTTCATTTTTCGATAAAAAACGTACTTACATACATACAGATAATATACATAACCTCCTTTTGAGTTTCGCCCTAGTCGGGTAAAATTGCATAAAATTATTTTGGGTTGACTTGTTATTTGTCACGCGTTGCTAGGTAACACGCCCATAGAGATCTAATCCTTTTGCAGTAGCAAAAAGTTTTTAATCAAACTTTTTATGCATTAGTTCCAAATTTTACCACCATACAGTTTTTATTGGTTTACGATATTTTTAATCAAACCTCTTTGCACCCTCTGTGTCATACTCTTAATATTATTTTTTTAATCGAACCTCTTTGGACTCTCTGTGTCTTATAAATTTTTAAACATTCTTGGGCCCTCTCAAATACTCAGACCCTCTCAATGTTTTATTCGGAGCTTACCCGACTACTGTATTACGGGAGCTGCCCTGACGTTTACTCAGTTTACTGAATACGGTGTTACGGTCCTGACCTGATCCCTCTTTCCCTCCTTCTCCTCTTAAACACGAGTCCACACTCTCAAGTGTGCGTCCTAAACACGAGTCCAACTCTTAAGGACTAGTCCTCACTCTCAAGTGCGGGTCCTAAACACGGGTCCACACTCTTAAGGACGAGTCCTAAACACTCTTAATCTTGAGTGCTCTCTTAGACTTGACTTCCCTCTTAAACGCTCTCTTGGACTTGAGTTCCCTCTCAAACGCTCTCGTGGACTTGAGTTCCCTCTCAAACGCTCTCGTGGACTTGAGTTCCCTCTCAAACGCTCTCGTGGATTTGAGTTCCCTCTCAAACGCTCTCGTGGACTTGAGTTCCCTCTCAAACGCTCTCGTGGACTTGAGTACCCTCTCAAACGCTCTCTTGGACTTGAGTTCCCTCTCAAACACTCCCTAGGACTTGAGTCCTAACTCAAACACTCTCGGCCTCCGTAGATTTTTTTTTAAATTTCTTTTATCACTTTCATAATATTTTATTTATTTATATTTTTTTTCGAAACCTTTTACTTTTGAATTTGCTATCGCCTTACTTTCTGTCTGGAGTTCTTTACGGTTTTTATTATTTTATAACTTCAATGCCTAGCCTCTTTAACTGATTTCTTGTAAAAACCATTTAGATTTTAAGTTATGTAAATACTCCACAAGGTTTACCTTCCCCTAAAACTTTTGGCTTATTTAAATCCCTCTTTTTATTTTGTAGAGCGGTGCACAACTCTTTAAATAAGCCATTGTGTTGAGCGGTGCACAACTCATTAAATAAGCCGTTGTGTCGAGCGGTCGCATTAACTCGTAAAATAAGCCTTAGTGTACTTTTTTTAAACTTAGATAATAATTTTTTATCCTTGACCCTCCTTGACCCTTGACTTAAAGCTTAAAGGCTTCTCTTAAGCGCTTTATGCTCTTAAACCTTGGCTGCTTTTCTAAAGCAGAAAAACTTTGTAAATATATTCTTTTAATTTTAACGGGTTTTAGAACAGGTGCGGATTACGACACCTAAATTAAATAAATAAGCCTTCGTAAACCTTAAAAATAATTCCTTGTGGAGTATGCGTCATTGAATGTGAACCATATCCCCTAAGTATGCTGGTGATGTATGATTGAGGAAGTGTGTAGGGTAGGTTGATGAAAGGTGTATGAAAGAGCAAGGTCTTATTTACAACCTCGAAATTTTTTCTAGTTAGTGATTTTCTGGGGTTATGGGGAATCTTAGTTTTAATTGTTTTTAAACTTACTTTATCACTGTAAATACTCACTTAGCTTAATTTCTGTTGATTAATGCTCTCTTAATGCTAAATAAGAAAATTTTTTCATTGTATTCAAAAATTTTCCGGGGTTTTCGGGGTAATGTAATGTGTATGTCTTTTACATGTTTTTTACTTACGTTTTTGGATATGATTAACCTGAAAATTTAAGCATTCGTCCTCCCTAGGTAGCTTCATGGTCATTTCTTGGAGGCTTAGCAACGGCTTTGGCCTTTTTACCTTGTAATTCAAGTTATTTAAGTTTTTATCTTTATTAAATCTTTGTTTAATTTTGTGATGTCAGTTAGTGGCAACCCTAGTTTTATTTTTAATTTATTGCTGGAGCTATTTGTAGGTTGTATAGGTAAATCACATCGACCTCATTCGTTTTTCTTTTTAATAATTTTCTAATTTTAAAATGTAAATTATGTGGAGTTGACAGGAGCCTGGTGGTGGAATGGGCAGTCTACGTTCAGAGCTGAGAGCAGGAACACCTCTGAGAAGCTCCATATAAAAGTATTTGTAAAAGGGCAGTTACCCTTATTCTTCGGTTTTAAGTCGGCCTCTCTCCGTGCCGCACCCTCACCAAGAACACCTGGAAACCTTGATCCTTGAGCTACACAAGCCTGATGAAGATTTGATGCTCCTCGGCCCTCCTCCTATGGCCTGAGGATTGACGGTCCTCGGCCGTCCACCACCGTCTGAAGACGGATGCCCTCGGCCCTCCTCCTACGGCCTGAGGATTGACGGTTCTCGGCCGTCCACCACCGTCTGAAGACAGATGCCCTCGGCCCTTCTCTACGGCCTGAGAGTTTATGGTTCCTCGGTCCTCCTCCACAGTCTGAAGACGGACGTTCTTCAGTTATTTATTTCATTCTGCATTTCATCTTCAGTACTTTCCGCCAGCTTCACTGGCATTAGTAATTAAGTAGCTCCAGCCTTTAGATCATCTTTGTTAATAAATTCTTATAACTCGTCCCCTTTATTTCTTTTAACAGTGCTCCCCTCCAGACTGAAAGTTAGGTAGGTGAGTGCTCAGTGACCTTACAGTTTTGTGGATCCTATCCAGGAAAATGTAACGTTACAGCATGCACCGCCAAATGTGTATGTTTGCTAACTGCTACCTATCTAGGCTGTTGAACTGAATTCTGTTGTAATATCAACACTTTTGCTTTTTAGTGGTAGACTGCTTTTTTTTTTCATTGTATCGAAAATATTATCGATTCTAAACCATTTCTAAAAATTTGGCCGGTTATTGAAAACTAACCCTGTATATTTCACATGGAGCGACTGCCTATAGCCGACTTCCACAACCCAGTTAAATGCGCAACACGATACCTCTTGGTAAGACTGGTTGTCAGACTTTGCCAGGACCAACGGCTTAACGTGCTTGCGTATGTATGTGTTTAAATTGCGTATAGTTATACCACTTCCAATTTCAGTTTACTGTCCGTAAACATACCGTCCATTCTCGCAAGTTTTGGGTTTTTACGTTTCCAGAGAACTCACAAAATAGTGCCATAAAAGTGAAAATGGGTCGCGCAGATCATTTGCAAAGGTCGATTTACATGTAGCTTGTAGAAGAGAAAGTTTGAGGAAAAACATTATTTTATTTTGACCTCTAGGTAGGCTAGCTCCAAAAACATAGAAAACGACAGATTGTAATCAATTATTTTACAATATAAACATCCCATTAGGCGAGACGACAAGAAAAATCTAATTAGTCCGTCAGATAGATTTCCAAAAAATACTGGACACATATTTTTTCTTTTGTTACGTAAACCAAAATTGACAAAGATATTATGACGCTTTTAAAATACGACCTAGGTATAATTTTTAGTTAGTTCTGACGTCACGAGCCCCCACTCCCGAGTTTTGATGCGTTTTATTGAGATAAAACGCATCAAAACTCGGGAGTGGGGGCTTGTGAGATTTATTAAGATAAATCTTCATTTATTTACAAAAACAAAATAATATATTCGCCAGATATGTTATGTCTTATATTGTAAATAGAAGGAGATCCTATTGTAGGTAAAGAACTAGGACAAAAATTCAAACTCCGGGTTGCTAACGAGAAACTTTTGAAGGAACAACGCTATAACACTCTACCTAATCTGGAAATCGAACTGAAAACTTTATGCTAAGCACTCACCAGAACAGGGTTTAGAAAAAACTTGTTTCGATTCACATCCTGATCTACAAACAAATTATCTAAACACAACGCTACCAAATTAATCTTCACATACTCCAACAGCCATTTCTTAAACCAAAATTTAGACTACACAAAGAACACCCATCGATCTTAAACTGTCCGACCTAAATTCCATATAAGCCGAACTTAACACTCTTTTATTTTTCCTGTCCGTCCCGGATTACGAAACACACCTTGGTTTAAGACTCAAAAGGTAATTTTTTTTTGTTTGGCACGAATTATGGGTTCATGTTAGCCGTGTGGTATCCGGCAGAGTAGAATAGAACCAACCCATTACACTCACGAGTGTCGTATAAGGCGACTAATGTCTGAGGCAGAAAACCTTGTTCCTCCGTAGACCAGAGAATGGGCAGCAGCGTTTTCTGTTAGTCTTTCATCACTGCGGTCTCCAATCCGGCTGCCAAGCGTGGAGATTACGGCAAATTCCTCCCATCATGAGAGAGGCTTATGTCCAGCAGTGGACGTTATGGGCTGTTGTTGTTGTTGTTGTATGGGTTCATGTTTTTTGGGTGTCTGTGAATTTGTACTTGGTTTGTACTATAGATTTAGATTAATCTACAAAAAAAATTAGACTCTTTATTTATCTAACCGCAGAGTCTAAATAAGAGTTTTTAAGACTTTCCTGTGAATTTGTAGCACGTAAAAGAAGATAATTGCGACGCAGACCCCAAATAATTTGTTATAGGGGGGAAATGATATTTAGGCAATAGAACTTTTGTCAGGAATTTTTGAGTATACAAGCGGTTTGTGTACTCACTCTCTCTATTCTCTCTCTCTCTCTACTCGGCAATATACTCAACATAACTGGCGAAATACCCGAATAGCGCAGCAGTAGTGAGACTGCCTTACGTTCTTAGGGTCCCGGGTTCGAATCCTGGTAAGAGCAAAATTAATGTTTGTGTGATGAGCATGGACATTTGTTTCCGAGTCATGGATATTTATAAACGTATAATAAGTATGTATTTGCAAACAAAAAGTATATATGTAGTATATCAACTTTCTGGTGTCCACGACACAAGCCTCGTTTCTCAGTGTGGCACTAGAATGCGCTGTGTGTAATGTCTAGCGATATTTATTTATTTTATAAACCCTCTGTTTACCCAATTGTGTAAAGAGGAGTGATGTAACTCAGTTTGTACTTAGGTATAACTAGACGAGTGTTATGGAAACGTTTAAGGCATAGGTGTGTTTACTAACACAAGGGCACTCTCCCTCTTCCTCACTATCTAAGTCCGTTGGAGAGCAATCCGACACGACAAGGGATCAGACGATTTCGAGGCCAATGGTAAAAGTGTAGCCTTTTTTTTTCGAATGGGAAATCATCTAATGACTCCTCCTGCTCTGGGCGGAGCAGGAGGTAGTGTAAGACTTTTACTGACTAAAACCCATCCATGTTCCTTCATCGCCCTTTGTGTTCCGGGGCCACGGTATTTCTTTCGAACAGTCCCGCAGCCCCGATAAAAGTTTAGCCTGGCGACGAACTTTATTTCTTCAACGGATAAGTATTTGGGTTAAGATTTTTTCGCGGAACTTCTAAACAAAAATCTAGGTAAAGGAATGTCTTTCTTTGCAAACTGCGAACACAATGGAATAATTATGTTAATTTATAACAAATCTTCGAAAAAATACCTCCCATACCATAGCTTAGGGTCAATGGTGTCGATTCTGTTGTGCACAAACTAAACTTAATTTAGGCTATTGCTATCTTTTTCTCTCTAATAAAACGAGAAAGAGACGGACGTAATTTAGAGCTGTCAAATTAAATTGGAGCTAATATTTCCATACAAATGAAGGGTGCACGTAAAAACATGTCGATTAAAAACACCATGAAGCGCAAGGCATAAACTATGTAGTTTGACATCTCTAACTTCATTGCTATGGCCGTCCTTTTCTCACACTGCTTTTTAGTAAAAGATAGCAATAGCCTAAATTAAGTTTAGTTAGTGCACAACAGAATCGACACCAATGCCGTGGATTCATTGAATTTTTGTTATTTTTAGGGTTTCGTAACTCATAAGGAAAAAAAATAAGGATCACTTTGTTGTCTGTCTGTCTGTCTGTCAAGACCATCACTATCACAACCACCATCATTATCACAATCACCACCAAAATCACCATCACAATCACCATCACAATCCCCATCACCATCACAATCACCGTCACTATCACAATCACCATCATCATCACAATTACTATAAAAGTCACTATCATAATCACCATCATCGTTATCACAATCATTATCATCGTAATCACCATAACTATCACAATCACCAACACTATCACACACCATCACAACAGAATCGACACCAATGCCGTGGATTCATTGAATTTTTGTTATTTTTAGGGTTTCGTAACTCATAAGGAAAAAAAATAAGGATCACTTTGTTGTCTGTCTGTCTGTCTGTCAAGACCTTATTTGGCTCAGGAACGCGTAGATCTATTAATAAACTACTAATCAGCGAAAGTGACGAATTAACGAAACTGTCGAATAGGCGAGACGACAAAAAAAATCTAATTAGTCCGTCAGATAGATATCCAAAAAATATTGGACACATATTTTTTCTTTTGTTACGTAAACCAAAATAAATTGACGAAGATAATATATTTTGAGGCTTTTAAAATTCCCAATACGTCACGCCTTGGTATAATTTTTAGCTAGTTCTGATGTCACAAGCCCCCACTCCCAAGTTTTGATGCGTTTTATCTTTGTCAATATTCATTGAACTACAAAAACAAAAAATATGTGTCCATTATTTTCCTATACTCTAACTGACAGACTAAATAGATTTGCAATTTTTTGATACTGTCGTCATGCCTATTAAATAAACTGACGAGTGTGGAAATCTGACCAGTGTTACGCGCACTCGTTCCTAAGTTCATAACATGACCCAAACAGACTTCTTTAGGGCCAGCTAGTTACACCATTGATTTCATCACTGCCCTTCGGACTGGACTGAGGTCAAAAATAGGCCCATTTAATTATTTAAATAAAAATATGGTGTAGGTACATTTTGTTTTTTTTTTTTTTTAATTGCACGATCAGAACACATTATAAAACATATGGAAACGGGTGTCTGGTCTTTCTTTTATCCGGTCGAAACGTCAGGCTTATATTAAAGGTAATTCGCAATAAATACCCGTTTTCATATTTATGTTTTTTATTAGGTACATTTTTATTCTATTTTTTTATAATCTCTGAAATTTGATTACGAGGATATTATTTTGCGTAGGGAAGAGGCAATAAATATATTTTAGTTACAGAAGCACAAATAAATCTTCTATTGAAACACTGCCTACAAACTACACTCCACTTAAATACATCTAGTAAACTAAACTGAAAATAAGTCGCCATTTAACTGTAAACTCATGAATGAAGAGCCAGTAATATCCCGTTCTAACTAATCTAGATCTATGTGAAGTGTTCGCGGCACGCTATCTGTCCAAATTGTGGAATTGTACGTACCTACTGTCTTACATTTTTTGAGTGATGAATGATTTGTTCGTCTCATTCATTCATCTATTAACAATGCCTGTGTTTTGGAAAGGTTTGGCAAAGATGTTAACGTAGTCATCATCTGCCTAGCCTTTTCCCAAGTTTTATTGGGGTCGGCTACCAGTCTAACCGGAATTAACCGGATGCAGCTGAATACCAGTATTTTAGATGGAGCAACTGCCTATCTGACCTCCACAACCCAGTTAGTACTGGGTAATACGATACCCCTTGGTAAGGCTGGTTGTCAGACTTTTTGGGCCACTGACTATCTATAACGGCTTTTAAAGATCTACTTACAGATGACAGCCAGAACCAACGGCATAACATGCTTTCCGAGGTACGGAGGAAACTCGGTATGTAAGGGTAGTCACCCATCCACAGACCAAACTAGGCAAGCACGGCTTAACCTAACGATCGACCCGAGTGGCTGATATTATTTGGCCACGAGCTCCTCCTGGTCTTCTTTATATTCCTGCTAATACGGCCGAAACATTTGCCGTCTACTATCTTAGTGGTAGCAATAACTACATACGTATATTGTAGTTTAACATCATTTTTATCCTCAATGAGGGATTTTCTTTTTAACTCTTCCCTAGTCGCTGGATAGATGGCGCTAGGAGTTACTATGATAATGCAAGGAACGGAACTCAAAAAAACTGATTTTAACAAAGCGCGAGAAATGTAGGTTATATTCGGAAGGTTAAGCAAATGAAAGTGTCAGTCAACGAGAGTATGTGACGTGACACAATGTTCTTTTTTTCAAGCGTTTTGGCTTTGGCACCAACTATCATAGTAAGTTCAACGCCATCTATAGAGTTCTTGGAAACTTAAGTTTTTTTTTAAAACCTCAAAAGGAAAACCTCTCATTATGAATCAGCCAGACAACATTTCCACTTGCCTACCAGAACTATTAAACGGTTACACCAAGACACCTAACTAATCCCACCAGAAACATAATCCGACGCCATCTTTATCTCATTACAAAAGCCATTAAAATAAAGACACATTTAATTACAAGCACCGAGGACGGCATATCGCGTGACAAAATATAAGGGTACGACAGCGAATGTCGGGGTTAAAATTTTAAAATAGAAACACGCTCGGGACATGAAATATTGGTGACAATGGTATGTTTGGAAGTTTTAGATATTCTGGGAGTATGGAATGGGAGATGTTCTTTTGTTTGAGGTTATCGACCTAGTCGTTGGGAAATGTCATAAGTCTCACGACATAATGGGTGTAAAGCTTGAATTCCTGCTACGCTGGTGTCGGTCGCGTACGTCGGGATTATACATTGTGTTCTCTAAAGCGCCATACTACGAGGCTGACGTCAGCGGCGCGTGTGTTGCTACATATTTTTCACTGACGTACGCAGTCGACCGTGCGCGACCGACGTCAGCGTAGCAGAGGCCCTACTCCCTAACGCTTTATTCATCATCATCATCAACATTTCAGCCGAAAGACGTCCACTGCTGGACATGGGCCTCCCACAAAGGAGGGTTTTAGCCCTAATCGCCACGCTTGGCAGGCAAGTTGGCGATCACAGTGCGGTTGTTACAAAAGTACAGAGAACACTGCTGCCCATTCTCTGGTAAGCCCCTTCGTCGCCTCTTATGATACCCACGGGAAGAATGATATGGGATGGTGCTATTCTTTACGTCCGATACCATACAGAACAAGCTTTAGCCAACAAGCCATAGCTTTGTTCATAATTCAAATTTATCCGTCTCTCTCACTCGCACTTATAGACGTGCGCGAGAGAGACAAATAGATCCGAATTACAGACGAAGCGTTAGAGAGTAAGGCCGCTGGAATTCAAGCCTACAAGTACCCTTAACGAAGCAGAAAGGCAGTGTTCTGGAACGGTTCTCCCCGTCATTGCAATCATTTGTTTGTCCTTGACCTTCTATAGTTACGGAGATATTGGGGGTCAAAGTTCCAACTTTTTAATGTTATGACTTTATTTCAAACTAGCGGACGTCCCGCGGTTTCACCAGCGTAATTCCCGTTCCCGTGGGAGTACGGGGATAAAATATAGCCTATGTTACTCAGGGTGAATGTAGCTTCTAATGGTGAAAGAATTTTTGAAATCGGTCCAGTAGTTTTTGAGCCTATTCATTACAAACAAACAAACAAAGTTTTCCTCTTTATAATATTATATTATAATATTATTAAGTATTAAGTATAGATACATCCACGACCCCCGTAATATTCAATGAATCCATCAACACAATGTTTTGAGTGTGTTACATTAAGGCCCTGTCTAACCCTAAAATTAGCAACTCTACCTATTTGTGGTGGTTCAAACTTCGTTTGAATTTGAAATACTGTTAGAATAAAGTTCTAATCAGCTTGCACTACAAAGTGGTTGTTACGTCAGTCACTGCGGGCCGAATAGTGCGAAATGAGTGTTTTTTTGCGATTTACAAAAAATCTATTGATTGGACTAAAAAAATAAATAACATAAGACCTGCTTTATAGTTAGTTCAGTTAATATAAACAGTTTCATGATCTAATTTGAAGTATTTTATGATTGCCAGCGGTTAATTGTTTAGTTTAGAGGTAACTTTGGGATTTTTTACTATCGAGAAAATTTCATGGAATCGTATTTACGCCAAACATAGGACTCCTCAACTTTACCATATATTTATTTCAAAATTAATGCTGCAGTGTTTTAGGCGTAACGGAGGATCATGCTAAGCCATTTGAGGTAGTACAGGCTCTTAAGTTCTACGGTAAAACGTGATTTTTTTACCTCAAAAAAGTAGTTTACCAGCAATAATGTTTACGTAGAGTTACATAGTTAGATGTCCAGAGTGCCTGGTTAACGTCTTCGTCAAGGGTTCATTTACACCCTGTATTATGTAACATTAAGTATAACAAATTGTTTTTAAAATCACCATTTTGTTGTACCATGTTTAGATGCAAATAAAAATATTCTCATTCTTAAAACATAGAATAACAAAAGTTTTAATGAAAATAATTGTCGAAATACACAGAAACCGCATTGGCATTATTATCTTTTTAATTAGATGTTTTAAACTCCCATTACTATTATTACTATTATTATTATTATACATACATTATTCTAGTTTCCAAGAATTCATTATTGCGGGTAGTGTTTTAAGCTTTTCATGACACGATACTACATGATAATGGTCCTTATTGTCAAAGAAACACACCTTTAAATGTCAACATTGGTTCAAGCTGCTAATGGTTGGACAGAAGAATGTCCTATTTTTTTATACTAGGAATTTATCCTTAATAATTCGCGCCACCTACGTCAAATACGTCAGATGTACAGTCAACTTCTTAAACTTCTAATAAAATGGATTAAGTAAATCTAATAATTACTTTAATGCAATGCTTGTATAAGAAAGACAAAGAAAAAAAAAATTATACACGTATTGTATTGTTTTTTTTTTTATTTTTTTTTTGTGAACATTTTTTTAATTTTTTTTTACTTTTGTTTTGCATACATTTTTATTATATAAGTATATATAAAAAACGAAAAAACAATGAAAAAAATTTTGGTTAAAAAAAAAACCTTACTCCACCCCTCCCCCGTCGCCAGCCTCTCTCTCCCTCCGCCGGTTTTTTTCGCAATAGTTAGTTATTTAAAGATATTGGTCTCAATCCGATTGCATTTTGACGGTATTTTATAACGTGAGTGCGAGTTAACGACAACAAAATAAATAAAAATTGGAAGGTGCCAACTCGCGACCAGTCGCTAGATTCACAGTCGCCAGATGACGAATGACTCACATTTAAGTAGGAAATTGCAAAAAACGCGGGCTTCCCTGGCGCTACACATACACAAACAGCCAGACTCGGAACAACTGTACCTTTAAGGCGACTACAGGAGCTAAATTAGCAACTCTATTTTTGGTGGTTCAAACTTCCTTTGAAATCCTGTTAGAGTAAAGTTCTAATCAGCTTGCACTACAAAGTGGTTGTTACGTCAGTCACTGCGGGCCGAATAGTGCGAAATGAGTGGTTTTTTGCGATTTACAAAAAATCTATTGATTGGAGTAAAAAATTAAAACACTCTTATGCTAATTAAATTAGAATTATTTGCCAAAAAATCAGAATGATCGTACGTATTTTAATATACACACATGACACAACAAGTGTCTAGGGATCAAGCATTTTTATGCGGATTTCTTGAGATTGAGATGTGGCTTTGTAATAAATTTATGATTTTATAAATTTATATGGATCCTTTTTGGTGCATTTCATAATTTGAATCAGGAACTCTCAATCAAATTCGAGTAAAAGATGAAAATAAGCTGTCAATATTTTCCTATATAAAAACATACAACGCATTGAAGACATTATTAGTGCTACTGTTTCCCTACTACTGATTAAAACCAACGTTATTATGGAGCGGCGACGTCATTTAAGCAGGGAAGAAATGCTCAGAGCCGTGGGAATGATAGAAGCTGGTTCCCGGCAACGTACTGTAGCTTTAGCTCTGAATACAAGTCAGAGTGTTATCAGTCGACTTTGGACACGTTACCGAAGCACTGGTACCGTGGCTGAGCGCCATGGAGGACGGTATCGCTGCACCACACGGAGACAAGACCGATACATTCAAATCTTAACTCGAAGAGCTCCAACAATAACCGCCATGATGTTAGCCGTGAGGCTTCATCACTCTTCAGGGAACTTAATTAGCGACCAAACAGTCAGAAACCGCTTGCATGAAGTGAACCTTCATTCCCGAAGACCGCTACGGGTACCACCTATAGCAATGCACAATCGTAGGATTCGATATCAATGGGCTCTTGAACACAGAAATTGGGCAGAAGAACAATGGCGTTTCGTGTGCTTTTCTGATGAGTCTCGTTTTGGTATGAGACCGGATACAAGACGTATACGACACTGGAGAACCCCTGGACGCCAACAGCGATTAAAATCCTGCCAGGAAGTCCATCCTTATAGTGGTGGAACCATCATGGTATGGGCGGGTATTTGGATCGGCGGAAGAACTGAGTTGATTTGGATCAGAGGCAACCTCAACGCTCAAATTTATGCTGAGACGATTGTATCAGACGTCATCGTTCCTCTACAAGTGCAAATCGGTCCCTTATTTCAGTTAATGCATGATAATGCACGACCGCACACCGCAAGAGTTGTAAGACAGACTCTCGCCGCAGCTAACATCAATGTCCTGCCCTGGCCTGCTCAGTCGCCAGACTTGAACCCGATTGAGCATGCATGGGATATGCTACAGAGAAGAGCTCTGCCGAATATGGAGGGTATCCAGTCGCAAGAAGACCTTTTTTTGTTGTTGCAACGAACATGGGCGGCCATTCCACAGCGTGATTTGGATGAACTCATTTTGAGTATGCCAAACCGATGTTCTTGTGTTGTTAGTGTTTGCGGTAGAAACACGGATTATTAATTGTTTAAGTTACCCAATAAAATTTTAAAGAAAACTGTGTTTTCAGTGTTTTTTCGAACTTTAATGTTAGTGGTTCAAATGTCAAAAATCCCTTTATTAGGAAAATGGCAAATTTCTTTATTAATGCAAAGGTGACTTGGTTTATCGTTACTGTGACAAACGAAAACACTTTATTTGATGAATCCTTAAAGAAAATTTTAATTAATATCAATCAGGAGAAAAGTTATTGCAAAAATATATGTTGATCCCTAGATACTTTTAATGTGCTCGCTAAAAGAAATTTTTAGAGATAAGTTCGTGATTTTTTTTATCGAGTAAAATTAGTTGTATTATGTTTTCAAAAACCTACCATACTAGCATATATCCTGAAGAATATCATATATTTTTCTGGTTTTGTTTATTGCAGTGAATCATATGCTTTTTTTTATAATAAAACTCGCGTTTAGTCCCCTTAAGCCATACTTTGTTCCGTACGGGAATTGAATCCGCAACATGCATCGCAGCAGCCGATCACTCAAACTATGCGCCAACCTCGCTGCTTTTCTAATGTTGTGTAAAGTCTATAGTGCAATGAAAATGTCTAGATTTCATTTTCGGTCTCTAACTTTTACTTACCTACAAAGTCACTAGCGTGAAGATTATGACAGTATAATTAACGCGTTCCGTGTTAAACCATAATTAGCTATCGTCGACTTCTAATTTACTAAGTTCAGATTTGTTTTCTAAATGTCATGGTGGTACGTAGTGGTTGCTGGTGGT
Source organism: Xestia xanthographa (assembly GCA_905147715.2). Classification (NCBI taxonomy): domain Eukaryota; kingdom Metazoa; phylum Arthropoda; class Insecta; order Lepidoptera; family Noctuidae; genus Xestia; species Xestia xanthographa. The sequence continues at coordinate 20,387,862 of LR990666.1, read as the reverse complement.
CACACTATGGTGGTTTTATTGAAAATATTAATATTTTACGATGTTATTTCATAGTTGACGAGTACAAGGGTTTTTTGGCACGTGGCCAAAAATGGAATGAAAAATAGGAACTCATGGCGCTATATTTTCTTTTAAACATTTTGTAAAACAAATATAAGCATAATCAGCCCAATGTTCCCACTGCTGGGACACAGGCCTCCTCTTTATGAGAGGAAATGGGCTATAATCCAGCACGCGGGCCCAGTGCGGGTTGGTAGATGTCACATGTCTTTGAATTTTTGGCTCTAGGACATGCCGGTTTCCTCACGATGTTTTCCTTCACCGTTTTGAGAGCAGTAGTGATAAAATAAATTAGACATAATAATGCGCCTACTTGGGTTTGAACCCATGACTTACTTACTACCGTTCGTAAGTCGGGGCCGCCACCACTGGGCCACCGCTGCTCCCTACCGTGCAAAAAAAATATTTTTTCAATACACTTCCTCGAAAACTGGTCCTTAACGCACTACGATTAGGTACAACATGCATGGTATTTCACACGCGTGCGATTTTTTCCACTTTCCCGCACGTGTGCAGGAATGAAAATTGCCACAGATAACTATACTTATACTTAGTCCAAATTGGTTCAATGCCTATAGTCTGAGGTGTATGCTTTTTTTTTTAATTTCGGCAAAGCACTACGCGTCTTTACGGCATAAATATTTTTTGAATATTAAAATTGTGTTTATAAATAGAACATCATAGATAAACATGATTATTAAAAACTAATAGTTATTTTTATACACAAATTAACATTTATTTGTGTTCTGAATTCAAAAATATTAAATGAATCTATTTTTTATATTAGGCTGTTTATCGGCTTGATACCTTTGCCTCTCCTTCAACCTGGCGAAAGCAGAGCGCGAAAAAAAGAAAATTAAAATCATAGTTTCTTAGTTCGTGACAAAAATATTTTTCGTTATATTTTATTTTATTTCTTCAAAAGTGTATTGAAAAACGTCGTTTGATACACGTGGACATTTGTTATTGCAATTCTCGGCTCAAAAACACTCTCGCCTACGGCTCGGGAGTTATAATTCCGCCTCGAATACAATAACAAACTTTCTCCACTTGTATCAAAATGTACTATTTCAATACACTTCCTCGAAAACTGGTCCATAACGCACTACGATTAGGTACAACATGCAGTGTATTTCACACGCGTGCGATTTTCTCCACTTTCCCGCACGTGTGCGGGAATGAAAATTGCCACAGATAACTATACCTATACTAAGTCCAAATTGGTTCAATGCCTATAGTCTGAGGTGAATGTTTTTTTTTTTAATTTCGGCAAAGCACTACGCGTCTTTATGGCATAAATATTTTTTGAATATTAAAATTGTGTTTATAAATAGAATATCATAGATAAACATGATTATTAAAAACTAATAGTTACTTTTATACACAAATGAACATTTATTTGTGTTCTTAATTCAAAAATATAAAATAAATCTATTTTTTATATTAGGCTGTTTAACGGCTTCATACCTTTGCCTCTCCTTCAAACTGCCGAAACCAAAGCGCGAAAAAAAAAAGAAAATGAAAATCATAGTTTCATAGTTCGTGACAAAAATATTTTTCGTTATTTTATTTTATTTCTTCAAAAGTGTATTGAAAAACGTCGTTTGATACACGTGGATATTTGTTATTGCAATTCTCGGCTCAAAAACACCCTCGCCTACGGCTCGTGTGTTATAATTCCGCCTCGAATGCAATAACAAACTTTCTCCACTCGTATCAAAATGTACTATTCTACAACTGCTCTGCCATAATCGTTGGTGCCGCAAAAGATCCTTGCACAACTCCAGGCGCCTTTAACTAACTTCGTTAAGGATAGAACACGCCTTTTGGGCAGGTTTCAAATCAACCTTTTAAATTAAGGAACTCCATTTCGGCATTTTATGAAGCCCGAAAATCTGACGATTGTGAAGTCTTACAAAGACTTTTCGTATTACCCAGTCCCTCCATGTAAAATACTGGTACTGATTCAGCATTCAGTTGCATCTGGTTATTATTTTACAGTTGGGAAATGGCTAGGCAGAAGATGATGATTTAGATTTGGTCGAAACTATGGTCCTATAATAGTTAGACACAACATTAGAAAGGCATCACAGTTGGCGCAGTGTCCGAGTGATAGACTGCTGACATCGATGGGCTACATTTTTTTATATATCCAAATTGTTTTTTATATTGTTTTTTAAAAATGTTTAAAAATATGCAAGGAAATTAAATCATCTGCCTAGCCTTTTCCCAACTATATTGGGGTCGGCTTCCAGTTTTACCGGATGCAGCTGAATACCAGTATTTTACATGGAGCGACTGCCTATCTGACCTCCACAACCCAGTTAGTACCGGGTAATACGATACCCTTTGGTAAGACTGGTTGTCAGACTTTTTGGGCCTCTGACTACCTAACGACTGTCAAAGATCTACAAATGACAGCCGAGACCAACTGCTTAACGTGCTTTCCGAGGCACGGAGGAAACTCGGTATGTAATGGGTGGTCACCCATCCACAGACCAACCTAGGCAAGCACGGCTTAACCTAACGATCGACCCGAGCGGCTGTATTTAGCCACGAGCTCCTCCAAGCAAATGCAAGGAAATTAAATAATAACAATAATTAATATTAATATAATTAATATTATTTTGCTGGCTCTTGTGATACAGGAACTCCTAGTACAAGAGTCAGGGCTACACTGATGTAATAAGCAATCATAATGTCAATAAAGATTTATTATTATTATTATTATTATTAATAATTTCCATTTGAAAACCTGAGTCCTGACTTAAGTGAAACCTGTGTTACGGGAGTCAGTGTCTTCACCCGTTTTTGGAACGAATGTTCAAAGATAATGTTAAGTTGCTGATGAAAATCGTTTCGGGCAAATTGCTTGTTCCTATGGCTATAACTTCTATAAAAAATTATAAATATTTTATACGACAAAATACTACAGCCTAATTCAAAAACTAAGCTAATCTGTACCATTATAGTTTAGAACTAGTACAGGAAACTTTATAATCGCCCCGAACACCGACCAAGTTTATATTTATTCTAACGTTTTGAAGGTAATTAGAAGTTATCGTGTTCTACCGCGATTAGCCATAACGTGCCGTAGACAAACTTTTTAGTGCTAAATTTAGATTTTAGCTGAATAATGTTTAGTTGGCGAATATTATAATTCGACTGCGATTGCGATTCGATTGTAATTCGACGACCCGATTGGCGCAGCGGTAGTGAGGCTGCCTTACGTTCTTAAGGTCCCGGGTTCGAATCCCGGTCGGAGCAAATGTTTGTGTGATGAGCATGGACATTTGTTTCCGAGTCATGGATGTTTATATGTATAATAAGTATGTATTTACAAACAAAAAGTATCTATGTAGTATATCAACTATCTGGTGTCCACGACACAAGCCTCGTTGCTTAGTGTGGCACTAGATGGCGCTATGTGTAATGTCCAGCAATATTTATTTATTTATTTATTTATTTTATTGTATTATTCAGCGATATGAGAATCATCGTCATCAGCACCCCTAGCCAAGTTGACACGACTGAGTCGATCGCTCGTTCTCTAATGTCTGTAGAAAAAAACCTACACTTTAAAGAGTATAGCGATCAACATTGTAGAAACGATAAAATTCTATTCTATCATTTTGAACGATGTAAACTTACATGTCTATGAATTTTCTATTCGTTTGTGTTGATCACGTGATTTAACGTTGAGGTGATGACGTCATTCCCATTCATTTGAATAGTTTTCTACTAGCGTTAACGATTGTAGATTGTCAACTTGGCTAGGGGTGCAGATCCGCCGGGTATCATCCACTGATGTGTATGGGGGTATAGGCCTCCCCTTTCTTGGTGTAAACGGACCCTTCCGCCGTCAACCAAGTATTATTATTATTTTTATTTATTTCAACCAACTTAGGATGGACAATTAAACAGAATTAAAATTAAAAAATCAACAACACAATTAAAATCAACATCACAATTAAAATTAAGATCAAAAATTAAAATTAAAACAAATTAGAATAAAAATAAAACACAAAATTTAAAATTATTATAAAATTAAATTAAATTAGAATTAAATTAAAGCACGAATTAAAATTATTATAAAATTAAATCAAATTGGAATCAAATTCAAATTCTGCACATCAAACTAAGTAACCTAATTCAAAAATTATTGCAGGGAAACCAATTTTTTATTTGGGGTGAAAAATCACGTTTTATGGGGAAGACTCAATATAATGCACTCAAACCATTGTGCTGATGGATGCATTGAACGGGGGTCGTGGAGGTGTCTAAAGGTGGATGCTCAAGGGTAGCCCGCGAAATTCAAATTTTCTTAGGTTTTTTGCAATTTGCAGGCCAGTGCTAGGTTGTATGTTTATTAAAATATTGTTTGCGACTGTAAGACGTATGTAGTAACACAATTATAATAATCAAAATCATCAATACAACCCTCAAAGTTCATAAAAAGAAAATTTGAATTTCGCGGGCTACCCTTGAGCATCCACCTTAAGTAAAAATCTTACATTTAAAATTTGTATTAAAAAAAAAAACTTGTCAAAAAGTTGGAACTTTGACCCCCAATATCTCCGTAACTAGAAGGTTCCCAGGTATCGTGTAGAACAAAAAAATGATCGCAATGACAGGGAGAACAAGTACTTTTCGGCTTCGTTAAGAGGTCTCGAGGTCTCGAGGTCGGTCTAATACATGCTTATTGCGGGGAAACGACTTCTTGTTTAGGGTGAGAAATTATGTTTTACGGTACGAATCAATCAATTTATCGCACTCAAAACATTGTGCTGGATGTATTGAATAGTACCGGGGTCATAGAGGTATTTAAAGTAAATTTATAACATTAAAAACTTGTATTAAAAAAAAAGAAACTTGTGAATAAGTTAGAACTTTGACCCCAAATATCTCCGGAACTAAAAGGTTCCAGATATGGTCTGAATTTTTGTTTTTTATCGCAACGACGAAAAGAGCAAGTGCTTTTTGGCTTCGTTAAGGAAATTCATACACCTGTTATTTTCTTTGCCTTGACTTCACTACAGAATGCAATAAAACCAATATAATAAAACCAAATAAAGTGCCCAACTTGTTACCTGAAGACGTATACCTGAAATAATAAAATATTTTATTTTCCTTGATAATATGACAAACAAACAGCCTATTGACTACATAGACTTTAAGATATTCTTATCATAACGGAAGTTATACGACCGGAAAAATAGAATAGGAAACAGTATTTCTAAGTCAATAAATATACTCTACTCATTTTGTCTTTCCCAAAAACTACAAACAACGCGTACGGCGCGTATAATTTGAAATTTCTTTTCTTTGTTCTAATATGAAAAGTTTACTTGAAATTTGTAGCGTTTTTTGACGATGGATCAATGTTTGTTGTGGAAAAAAGAAAAAAAAAACTAGGTAGGTAGGTATGCCATAAGCTTCTACTCCGTTCACTTATTATACCTACCCATTTTTTTTGGAAAGCGATAAAAAAGTCATCCGGTATATTTGAAAATGTGTTGCATCTTGATTTGTATAAAAATATCATAACATCACGCCTGTAATGCCTAGAAGGTTAGGCAGAGGTGTACCTAATAGTATGCCCCCAAATTTTGACAGTTATATTTAAGTCCCATGTAATAAAATAGGAGGCGAGCCTAATTGCCATCTGCCGGACACAAATCCATACTCCGTGGCTGCTACTGAGATATTCCTGTTGGAAAAACCCAATAACATTTTGCCCGACCCGGGAATCGAACCAAGGACCTCATGCTCAGCAGTCATGCTGGCGACCACTAAACCAATGTGGCGTATTATGAAAATATTGTACTTGAAATGAGTATTTTCAATTTTAAAATTGACGTATTTACGATACGTTTAAACCACGCACTCATGCTTGGAAGAAATAAAGACATCCGCAAGAGAACCAAGCTTACCGACGTAGCCCGAAGAATTGCCAAACTTAAGTGGCAGTGGGCAGGGCACATTGCTCGCAGAACGGATGGCCGATGGGGCCGAAAAGTTCTGGAGTGGCGACCGCGAACCGGAAGACGTTGCGTTGGAAGGCCTCCCACTAGTTGGACCAACGACCTGGTGAAGGTTGCGGGAATCCGCTGGATGCGATTCGTACGGGACCGGTCAATGTGGCGACACTTGGGGGAGGCCTATGTCCAGCAGTGGACATCTTTCGGCTGAAATGATAATGATGACTCATGCTAGGGACTCTGAAAATGAAATTCTATTTTTTTATTTTTTTACAAAGTCGGCAAAGCGGACAAAAACCAACTATACGAGAAAGATGATTATCTACAAACTAGGAGTCAATAAATACTAGTAACAATATTCTTTTTTACATATTCGTGTTGTCCTCAACTGTGTATGTTTTTCAGAATCAAGGGTAAACCTTTCACAAAGTTATCAATGTTACAGCTTTGCGAATTTGAACCCTGTGGTTGTAGATATAAGGTTATATTAAACGCATTGAAGAATTATTTTTCATGGGCCTTTGACATCATATTTGTATGATTTAGAGAAGGCATCGTTTTTATACCTATTTATAAGTGGTTTTCTATTAGAGGCACTGAAACGATTTATGAGGCTTTGGTTATAGGAGCTATATACAACTCCTGGGTTTTATTTTGAGGTTCCATGACCAATCTTAAACTTGTATCCTTGTTACCCTTTTTAAGGAAAGTTAAGTAAAGTACCCTTAAGAATTTGTGTGGTAGCTGAATGAATGATAAATGATGTTTATTTTGCAAGTAGGTTTTTACAAACACTTTTACACGTCATTTTTTTTAAACTAGATGGGGCCGGTGTTTCGTACCTGACTACTCTGAAAAGAAACAGCTGAAACAAACTCAGAGGTCTCTTTTGAAGTCCAGACATAATCTTGCTCAATTCACATGAGGACTATGCAGATTAGTGTCTGAGATGGTCTTTTGAAGACAGAACCACACAGATTTGAGTGGACCTGTCCAGTCAGTGCAAGCATTTGTCAGTTATCGTGTATTTCGACTTATAACTCAAGGAGCTCAACGAAACGACGAACAATACCAAAGAAAGGACATTTGGGTAGGTCGCTTATAGTACTCAAACTGCCAGACAGTTGTGGGAAAAAAACAGACAACAAAAATAAAAATGTGACCCCACATGGTCCCCACATTCACAATAATCAAATAAAATTAATAACAAGTTCTTTTCATAATGAATGTATATAAAAATCACAAAAATCATTAAATGTCACAATGATAATAAAAAGTAAAATACTTCTATAATACTTAAAAGTAATACCACAGAAATTATTTTCATGAATTAATTTTATGTTGTAACTAAAAGTTATTATGGACCATCATGTCACCAACATTTGCAATGAAAAAAAATACGTATGAAGGGAGCTAACTCATAAATAAATCTGAAATTAAGGGCGCGCTCGCATATTTTGGACGTTTGACCAAAAATACGTACTTTTCCGAGTCCTGATATTTGTTATATAAAGATAATGGCATAATATTTCAATGAAGAATCATAAATCTGGCTTTGTTTTAGTTCGCAGATTGATTAGAATTTTATTATAATCGTTAATATTACGAGAAATAGCAATTTTCCAACAGCCAATTTCAAGCAAACGTTAAACATTAGGTAACACGAAAAAATCTAAAAAAAAATATAAATGTACTGGTCATATAGTCCTCAAGGTTACAGATTGATTAGAATATTGAAATAAAAATTGAATCGACGCAAAAAAAAACGATATTCAAAATCAATATTGATCTAAAATGTATGCATTTTCAGCGTCCATTATATTCCAAATAAAATCAATTTTATCAAATAAATTAATATGATATAAAACTTCGATCTACAACGAATACATTTTATTAGTTTTCGTTTGTCAATTATGACAAAATTACAATAAATAAAATTGGAGAACTATAATTCTGCGTCAATTCAGGTCGCACCTCAGTCTCATATCAGTCTCGTCTCTAATTTTAGTCAATAACAATCGACAATCGTCCGGATTTCAATATTATTATCGAGTCGTGTAGGCCGGTCGAAAAAATTTGATCCAGGAAGTAAAAATCAAAAATTTGCGAAAAAAAATTAACAACCCTCTTAATAGAGGACTATTAAATGTACTGACTGCTTCGTAGAGCTATTGATCAAATCCAAGCGCGCCTACCGAGCATAAGTCCTGGGTTCTATTTCCGGGAAAGGCAGTGTTTTCCCATCAGAAATTTCTCAGTAGCAGCCACAGAGTCTGGATCTGTGTCTGGTTGATGGCAGTAGCCCCCTATTACATAGAACTTTAACATATCTGGCGAAATGTGGGTGTATTAAGAGGTACACTTCTGCCCAACCCTTCGGAGATTACAGGCGTGATGTTATGTTATTATCGACGGCGACTAATGTGTGAGGCAGAACACCTAGCGCCTCCGTAGACCAGAGAATGGGCAGCAGCGTTTTCTGTTAGTCTTTCATCACTGCGATCTCCAATCCGCCTGCCAAGCGTGGAGATTACGGCAAATTACTCCCATCATGGGAGAGGCTTATGACCAGCAGTGGACGTTATGGGCTGTTGTTGTTGTTGTTGTTATGTTATTAAATAAACTTTTTTTTCAATACACTTTCTCGAAAACTGGTCCTTAACGCACTACTATTAGGTACAACATGCAATGTATTTCACACGTGTGCGTTTTTTTTCCATTTTCCCGCACGTGTGCGGGAATGAAAATTGACACAAATAACTATACCTATACTTAGTCCAAATTGGTTCAATGCCTATAGTCTGAGGTGAATGCTTTTTTTTAATTTCGGCAAAGCACTACGCGTCGTTACGGCGTAAATATTTTTTGAATATTAAAATTGTGTTGTCTGGTAAATGAATGATTGTGGTTGGAAAAGTTGAAAGCAGAAAATGTGACTTATGAACTTTGTTTGGACTAGTTAGAAGATAAACATATTAAAAGTCCTGACCCCTCCGAGGTTTTTTGGTTTTTTGCTTATATCTCGAAAACGATGCGTCGTATAAAATTTTGTTGTACTACATAATAAAATCTCATAAAATTCTCTTTAACTTTGCTTTTCAAATTTGTAAACGGGACCTTCTTTGCCCCCCCCCCCCCCGAGCTCACCTCGGAGGGGTCAGGACTTTTAATATGTTTATCTTCTAACTTGTCCAAACGAAGTTCATAAGTCGGATTTTCTGCTTTCGACTTTTCCAACCACATACCCCTTTTGAGCACTCATTTACCAGACAGAATATTATAGATAAACATGATTATTAAAAACTAATAGTTATTTTTATACACGAATTAACATTTATTTGTGTTCTGAATTCAAAATAATAAAATAAATTAATTTCTTTATATTAGGCTGTTTAACGGCTTCATACCTTTGCCTCTCCTTCAACCTGGCGAAAGCAGAGCGCGAAAAAAAAAAGAAAATTAGGCAAAAATATTTTTCGTTATATAATAATAATAATTTATTCATTTTATTTAGTTATATTTTATTTTATTTCTTCAAAAGTGTATTAAAAACGTCGTTTGATACACGAGGACATTTGTTATTGCAGTTCTCGGCTCAAAAACACCCTCGCCTGCGGCTCTGGTGTTATAATTCCGCCTCGAATGCAATAACAAACTTTCTCCACTTGTATCAAAATGTACTATTATTATTATTTTAGAAGTCCACGTGTATCATGATTTTCATATAACCATTAAACTTGATCTCTATCTACGCAGAAATCTTTGCCAACCCCAAAACCTCAAATCCTCCCTCGCAATATTCGCCCAAGGTCAACAAATTCGTCATACCCACACCTTATTGTAATTTTACTACCCTTTGTAATGGCGTTACCTTTTGTCATAAAACTGTGACATAATTATCTAAATGTTTGGCCAGGTCATGGCACGGTTAGGAGGTGGAGTTTTAGTACAATTTTTATGGGTTGGTGACGTCATATCACAGGTGTAAACAAAAAACAAAACATTTGACACACCCTGGATAGTCATTCCCGCTACCAACAGACTAGGCATTAAATTCTAATAATAATACTTAAAATATCACTTACGGGATATCTTCCGTGATTATTATGGAAGAAATCCCGTAAGTGACATTTTAAGTAGGTATATTTATGAACCGTGAAAGCTTAAAACAAAATCCTAATAATTATATTATAATGGCAATAGCGCTAAATTAAGTTTAGTTTGTGCACAACAGAATCAAACAACAACAACAACAATCAACAGAATCGACATCAAGGTGTCGATTCTGTCCTGCCGGGGTTGCGGGACTGTTCGAAAGAGATACCGTGGCCATGGAACACAAAGGGCGATGAAGGAACATGGATGGGTTTTAGTCAGTAAAAGTCTGACACTCCCTCCTGCTCCGCCCATAGCGGGAGGAGTACATCAGAAAAAAAAACGTTTCGATTCTGTTGTGCACAAACTAAACTTAATTTAAGCTATTGCTATCTTTTTCTCTATTATAACGAGAAAGAGACGGACGTAATTTAGAGCTGTCAAATTTAGTTGGAACTAATATTTCCATACAAATGAAGGGTGCACGTAAAAACATGTCAACTAAAAACACGGTGAAGCGCAAGGCATAAACTAGTTTGACATCTCTATCTTAGTTCATAGCTATAGCCGTCCTTTTCTCGCACTGCCTTTTAGTAAAAGATAGCAATAGCCTAAATTAAGTTTAGTTTGTGCACAACAGAATCGACATCAATGTGTCCGATCATGGACTAGCGATATTCTTTTTTTAAACTTGATGGGGCCGGTGTTTCGTACCTGACTACTCTGAGAAGAAACAGCCGAAACAAACTCAGAGGTCATAGTCTCTTTTGAAGTCCAGACATAATCTTGCTCAATTCACATGAGGACTATGCAGATTAGTGTCTGAGATGGTCTATGTCGATGGGAACTATTTTAATACACAAATACACTACATACTCAGAACTAAACCACTTCCCTGCTATTTAGCAGACATTTTGTTTTTTTTGTTGTGTACAATAAAAATCATATCTTTCGAATTTATGTCCGTCTATGTTCGTTTCTGTACATCTGACAACGTACTCGTAAATGCAAAATTTCAGGTTGATCGGTTCAATGGTTTAGGTGTGAAAAACTATATTATTCAAAGGAGCACAGCTGTTTAACGACCTACCAAATGACGTAAAAGATTGTGAAAATATTAACACATTTAAACTAAAACTAAGAAAATACATTTATGAAAAATGTAATCATACCGCATATTAAATGTTAGCAATTACATACTACCTTTCACCAACACGCATCGGAAGCAAAATGTATTTATTTAAATATAAAAAATACTTTGTATCTCATTGTAAGTGAACCTATGTATTGTTCTTTTGAGAATAAATTCTTTAAACCGAGAAGGTGACAAACAAACAAACAAATTTACTTTTGCATTTGTAATATTAGTTTCTAGAAAGGATTTCTAGAAAAAGAAGCACCATCATGTTTTAATTAATTATGTAACTTTTTATATTTTTTAAATGGATGATTATAATCTGAAATAAACGTTTAATAAATAAATAAACCCTAACTATGCTTAAACCATCAGAAAATTTTAAACATCAATCACAAAAAAACACAAAAATAAACAAAAAACCGGCCAAGAGCGTGTCGGGCCACGCTCAGTGTAGGGTTCCGTAGTTTCCCGTCCGTCACAATAAGTGTTCCCACTTATGAGTTTAAAGGTGGGTATCCATTATGTAAAAATGCTTGCATATACGAATATACTACAAACTTGTCCAGAAATTATTTTGTACAACTTTTTGTCTTTTTTGTACAAAAACTGTTGTTTTGATTTTCCTAGAAAATCCTTATAAAGTTCTACTTTTCAGATTTTTTTCATATTTTCTAAACTTATGGTTCAAAAGTTAGAGGGGGGGGACACATTGTTTTTTACTTTTGGAGCGATTATATCCGAAATTATTGACATTATCAAAAAATGATTTTACGAAACCCCTATTAATTTTTAAATACCTTTCCAACAATATATCACACGTTAGGGTTGAAATTAAAAAAAAAAACACTTCCCACTTAACATATAGGGGGGCTACCCTAATAAAACATTTTTTTCCAATTTTTTTTTTACCACTTTGTCGGCGTGATTGATATACATATTGGTACCAAATTTCAGCTTTCTAGTGCTAACGGTCACAGAGATTAAGCGAGGACGGACAGACGGACGGACAGACATGGCGAAACTATAAGGGTTCCTAGTTGACTACGGAACCCTTAAAAACACACCTATCACCATCACAAACACTCCAAAACTCTTACTCTAACAGCATCTCAACAACAAAGACCACGAAGTACAGACAAACACTTTTTCTTTCTAAAACAAAGATTCTCGCACAAAATAAACGCTTCGCGCGGAACAGCGCCGCGGTTACTAATTAGCAGGCACCTTTAGATAATGTACCTCGAACCATAGACCTATTCATAGTTTCAAATTGGGAAACCTCTTTTCTAGAAATAAAATGGATGTACAAAGTGGAGACTTGTTTTGTGCTCTGTTGATGGCAGCATTCCAATTCAGCAAGAGGAGCTCGTGGCTAAATAATAACAGCCGCTCGGGTCGATCTTTAGGTTAAGCCGCGCTTGCCTAAGTTGGTCTGTGGATGGGTGACCACCCATTACATACCGAGTTTCCTCCGTGCCTCGGAAAGCACGTTAAGCCGTTGGTCCCGGCTGTCATTTGTAGATTTTTGACAGTCGTTAGGTAGTCAGAGGCACAAAAAGTCTGACAACCAGTCTTACCAAGGGGTATCGTATTACCCGGTACTAACTGGGTTGTCGAGGTCAGATAGGCAGTCGCTCCGCAGGCAGGTGAATAGTGGGAATGCTGCCATCATCATCATCTACCTAGCCTTTTCCCAACTATGTTGGGGTCGGCTTCCAGTTTTACCGGATGCAGCTGAATACCAGTATTTTACATGGATCGACTGCCTATCTGACCTCCACAACCCAGTACATACTGGGTAATACGATACCACTTTGATAAGACTGGTTGTCAGACTTTATACTACTTTTACTTACTACTTTAGACTATCTGTAACGACTGTCAAAGATGGACAAATGACAGCCGGGACCAACAGCTTAACGTGCTTTCCGAGGCACGGAGGAAACTCGGTATGTAAGAGTGGTCACCCATTCACAGACGAACCTAAGCAAGCACGGCTTAACCTAAAGATCGACCCGAGCGGCTGTTATTAGCCACGAGCTCCTCCACTGTTAACGGAATCAATATAACAGCTCTCAAAGCAAACAGCTCACCATCTCGCTTAGGACCAAATGGAATGAATGAATGAATTGATCCCACCAAAAACATTTTCATATGTTGCCAAGACGAGACCATATGACACGCACTGTCAAAAATTTATCAGATATCATGTAGAGCCAAGATTTTAACTCTACACGCCCTAATTCTACAAGGTCTAACTTCAAAAACTCTACACCTTATAGTCAAAATATGTGGCTTAGCCATTTCGGTATTTATCCATGGTGATAGGCAACTGGGCTTATTCCAGTTGTAAACGTCCCTTTGTGCCTATTGGCCTTGTTTTGTTCTGTCTCCTGCTGATATGGAGGGAAGTGGAAATTATGATTTAACGCGACTCTTTTCTGATTAATTTCGTTTCGGGATTTTATTGTATCTCTGGGAAATCGTCGAGCTTTATTATCTCGGTGCTTTTCTGGCGGTCGCCAATGTTGATTCTGGCTTTCAGGAGTTACAGTGCTTTGGGATTAGTGTGTCAGTTTTGTCCCAAAAAAACTATTCAATTAAAGATAACTGACCCTTCGGGGAATAAAGCCATAATGATTAATGTTTGTAATTTTTTCTTAGTGACTTCCTCAAGTTGTCAGAGGATACTAAAGTATTAGATAGAATGGAGGAGTAAGACCAAGACAGCACCGGCATAAAAGAAGATTTTCATATATTTTACAACTGTCTTTTGTTCCTACACGAGTCAGTTGAAGACCTACACACATCACAAAAAGTTTGTGATCACTAACTTAAGCTGATACAATTTTTGAAATTGAACTTTATCAAGAAAACTTCTTTGTTGTGTGTTTTCTTTAAACAGAAATACCCTGTTTGAAATTAAAAAATAAGCACAATAGTAAATAATATCAAGAAGAAGAAATCATAATATTTAATCTACCGTAACTAAAAAAGATTTCGATTTTTCAAAGTGATCGCAAACTTTTCACAAACTTTTTTTGATGTGTTTATGTGTACTCTCTTTAGTCCAACAGAAACGTCGAGGAAAATTTCTAATAGCCATCTTTGTATTTAATAAACAAAACGAAGTGTATAATTTGATTTTTCAAGTATGCTACCGTTGCCATACTCTCAGCAAAGTTCAACTCTACAACTGTGCTGAACTGTTGACTCAGTAATATAGCTGTAATATCTATAAAATGTTAGAGAAACCAGGACAAAACTTAACCCATGACAACATCCTCAAAGAATGTGGCAACATCTGTAACCTTTCATACTAACACTACTCACAAAGTAATTTAAATAAATTATTCATTTAAATCTTCTCTGTGCCTTCCAAGTGTAGGACACACTCATATTATTGTACCTTTTACTTTTAGTTTCTTAGAAGTGTTAGCATACGCGCTTGTGATGTGAGTTGGGGATGTACCGGGCTTTCGTTTTTGTTGAGTCATGAATTTATCCTTCTTGTCCTGTAAGCTGCGAAATAATTCTTCTTCCACTGTTTTAAGCTTTCACGGTTCATAACTATGAAACAACCGAAGTTCTATTAAATAGTCTGATACCTGATGATTCGCCGGTAAATGACAATGAATACCATCAACAGATCAGAGCGTGGGCTGCTGTGCCACCTGAATCACCAACGTCAGATCTTCCATCCATTGACGAATTCATTAATATTGTCAGGAAACTGCCTCTTAAAAAATCGTCAGGTGAAGACAAAATATCAAATCGGATGATAATAGAAGCGTGTAAAACAGCGGGTGACGCCATTTTATATGTTTTCAACCGATGTATTGCGGACGGCGTTTTTCCTCGTGTATGGCGACGTGGCTTTATACGAATAATTCCAAAAAGTGGTGATAAGCCACCGGACGGCCCTAAGTCTTACAGGCCCATTACCCTACTGCCATCTTTAGGAAAACTCCTGGAGCGCCTTATCGTTTCACGTTTGCTGCCAGACGGACCAAAGTTTCATAACAACCAATTCGGTTTCACCGTGGGCAAATCTACCGTAGACGCGGCACTTTCTGTTAGAAAATTTGTTAATAACTCGGAACACAAGTACGTGGTTGGAATCTTTTTAGATATTTCTGGGGCTTTTGATAACGCATGGTGGCCGATGCTACTACTTAAAATGAAGAATCGCGGCTGCTATAAAAACATAATAATATATAATCTTGTTTATTCATATTTTTTTAATGGTTCCGCGAAACTCAAGCTCGGACATCATTCTATGTCAAAGTCTCTTACCATGGGATGTCCTCAGGGCTCGGTAATCGCTCCGTATCTGTGGAATTTAGGTTTCGATGATTTTCTCGCGATTCCCCTTCCACCAGGCTGTTCACTAACCGGTTACGCGGACGACGGCCTGCTGCTCATTCAGTCGAGTACTCGGGCTGGACTCGAGAATTTAGCTGACACTTGCCTACGATTAATATCTCAGTGGGGCGATCGAAACCGTCTGACCTTTGCACCGCAAAAAACTTATCAACTAATTTTAAAGGGTAATCTTAAATCGTGGCCTAGTATTACATTTAATAACGTTCCCGTGAAAAGAAAGCAGTCCGTGTGCTACCTTGGTTTGGTCTTAGAGAGGAATTTCTCATTCATAGATCATATAAAAAC
The DNA here is from genome assembly GCA_905147715.2 of Xestia xanthographa. Taxonomy (NCBI): domain Eukaryota; kingdom Metazoa; phylum Arthropoda; class Insecta; order Lepidoptera; family Noctuidae; genus Xestia; species Xestia xanthographa. The sequence continues at coordinate 20,371,917 of LR990666.1, read as the reverse complement.
TGTCGGTGAAAAAGCTAAAAAGAACTTTTATGCCTTAGCGAGAATATCCAAATCTACGTGGGGTCTATCATTTCTAACTTTAAAGACCATTTATGGGGCTACTTATTTGGGGTGTATGTGCTACGGGGCACCTGTATGGGCCGATAGGGCCACCATAGGAGCGGTACGATGTAAATTGCTTCAAAGCCAGCGTTTGGCTTTGATATTCCTGTGCAAAGCGTATAGGACGGTTAGTACTGAAGCCTTACCAGTACTTGCAGGCGTACTTCCAGTCGATCTTGAAGTGCAGCGACGGGCTGCTATGTACTATAATGCGCGTGAGACCACGGACGCAGACTTTTTAACCCTACGTGACCGTGCTAAGATTTCAAGATTATTCAAACCACAGACCGACGTCTGGGAGGAACTTTTGTCTGAATGGCAATGTAAGTGGGATAATTCCATCAAAGGCAGACACCTCCACCAGTTCTTTCCATCAGTTCGTGAACGGCTGGCCAGGACATGGCTGGAGGTTGATCACTGTGTTGCCCAATTTCTCACCGGTCATGGTAACTTTAAGAGTAAATTATTTTCCTTCAAGCTTGTTGACTCGCCTTTTTGTCAATGTTCCACATCTGACTGCGAATATGAACAATCAGCACATCACATTTTATGGGAGTGCAGTCTTTGGCAGAATGAACGCAATATTATGTTGGATAGTGTACAGGTTACATCCGGTGTTATTTACTACACAGACCTTGTGGAAACTAGAACAAATTTCCGTGCGTTCAAGCGTTTTTGTCATACCTATTATTGGAATCAAATATAACAGCTCACAACTTAGGACCCATTAATGTTAATATTTTTATCCGTGGTGCTAGGCAACTGGGCCTATCCCAGTTGTAAACGTCCCTTTGTGCCTTTTGGCCTTGTTCCGTTCTGTCTCCTGCTGATATGGAGGGAAGTGGAAATTACGGTTTTTTCCTACTCCTCCGCTTTACTTTTTTGATTAATTTCGTTGCGGGATCCAAGACAGTTAAATTCATTCTCTGGGACTTCGTCGAGCTTCATTGTCTCGGCGCTTTTCTGGTGGTCGCCACTGTTGATTCTGGCTTTCAGGAGTTACAGTGGTTTGGGAATAGTGTGGCGGGTTCATAACTATACTTAAAATGTCACTTACGGGATATCTTCCGTGATTATTGATTATTTTGAGCTCCCGATATTAACACAGTTCCAGTTAACCCGCGATCATGGCGCTTGCAACAGCGTCGAAATATCGGGAGCTCAAAATAATCAATAATCACGGAAGATATCCCGTAAGTGACATTTCAAGTATAATTCTTCTTCTTCTTACTCTCTACCAGCTTACAATGCTCCCACTATTGGGACACAGACCTTCTCCATGTAAGGGAGATTAGGTCGCCATTCATCATCGTTTTTATCTTCCTCCATGTTATTTGGGGTCGGCGCAACAAGTTGTTTTCTTCCATTTTCCCCTGTCAACCTTCACGCTATCATTTATTCCTTTTTCTTTCATATTATTCCTCACACAATCCATCCATCGTTTCCTTGGTCTTCCTCTTCCTCTCCACACATCTGCATTTATATTCATCACTCTTTTAGTCAGACACTCCATTCTCTTTCACTTTTCTGTAACTGCCGCAACTTTCAAACTTCCTAAATACTTATTCCTTACTTATCCATTCTTGTCACACCACACATCCTCCTCAATATTCTCATCTCCACTACATGCAATCTTCCTTCATCCATCTTCTTCACAGGCCGACCATTCAGTGCAAATTCGGCTTGTCCAACGTAAAAAGTATTTTATAAAACTCCTAAATAAAATACTTATGTTTCTGTGTGTGTCTCCAACTTAACAAGAGTTACCTTTTGCCACAATGTAAAGAAGTTGCAAATGTTCTGTTCCTTTTATTTCCAATGTGCTAACCTTTCGTTTTTAGATAAATTTATTTTAACACTAAATGAGGAAGAAGGATTATTTGCGAAAATAACATTTAGAATCTATATTAAAATGTAGATTTCTGAGAATATTGGCTCTAACCGTTTCTTAATAATGTTGGGAACTTCCAGATTTATTAAATGCGGTCAAAAGCCAGAACATTTCAGTAAGAGACTTACTTTTGGCTTAACCTCTCCCAGGCCTGTAAATGGGGAATTACAATCATATAAGGTTGGAGAAGCTTCTCGTAAAAATCATTTTTGAAAACAACCTTTTTTTTCGTATTCTTCTTACCAAACCTTTGTAATTGAAACCCATATCATTAAGGGTGCAAAAAATTATCATTTCGCCGTCTTTGGGAGTCCATCCTATTGTAATAAAAACTACTGTAGCTCCAATCAACTCTTCAGTATATTCAAATCCAAGTATTTCATTCCACATAGGCCTGGATGGGCACTTAAGAACGTCGACAAGGGTGCACGGTTCGGTTGGTGGCTTCCATGGAGAAGAACCGGCAAGAAACTCCATGGTTACTCTTTTCAAATTATTTGGTATAACACAATTCTACATTACTTCACGTTTTATACAAAATGCAATAATTACAACACTTATCAGACATAGATTCGACTGTTAGTCATAACACCACAATTTCTCCCAATGAACAGAGCTCTCTCGGTCGAGTGTCATGTTTTATAAACTACCCCTTCCCGCTTCAACATTGACGGCTAGGCAGTGTTGTCATTTCTCAAATATAAAACGAATTATTAAAATCTTTGAAACCCTACATAATATTTTTGTAAATCATGACACTATTGGATTAAGAATAACGTCACTCAGCTAATCATGCATTGTTATCCAAACTAAAAGAGTATGCAAAATTTCAGCATCAATCGGTTGGTTTAGTTGCAAGATTTCACCCAAACAAACACTACAAGTTAAAAAACCAGAAGCAGTGTTCTACTTGTAACGACTGGCATAATCATTTTTTCAAACTTTTAAGATCGTCTCTCAAACAAAAATGCTTGACCGCAAATAGAGCTTTATCATACTGTGTCGAAGGTTTAAAACCACTTTGACCAAATCAGCCATTAGCACGTAAAAATGCAGTGGCCTTTGAAGGTCCTTTCCAATCATTCCTCTTACTTGTACAGTTAAGTGAAGTCACCTTTGTATTGCTAACCAGTTACTCCTATAAGAAATAATGATCGCGAGCTATGGTTTGGCTTGTTTTTGAATAGCAACGTGAAGTATAATGATTAGATAGCCCCATCTCGTATACCTTCGTCTAAACTCGGCTATCCTCGGCTATCCTCGGCTGTCAGTTCACCTCACACCGGCACTAACCATCACATTATCTAAAAATAGCGCCACCACAACAAAACAATTTCTTTTTTTAAATAACGAAAAAAAAAACAACAACTTTTTTTTTACAAAACCGTTGCACTTGCACATCACATCATACGACTTAGCTATTGTTAAACGGGTTTTTAGCGGGAGTCAACAGTGATATACCCGTATCTTTTACTCCTACGTTAAATTGTAAATCTATCTCTTTCGCTTGCGGTGTCGTGTTAAGGATGGAGGCACAGGAGACGTTTTTTTATTTAAATTTGAATAAATTTACACTTTTAAAGAAAGGTTTTGAGTTTATATAGGGTTTTTGAACTCTTGCGCAGCCCGTCACTATGTGGTGCGATTATAAAATCAATGTTATGGTGTTATAACAGTTATACAGTTACTGTTTAGTTTTATTGGCGTTCTGTGATTGGCACTTTGATGCTGGTTATTAGTTTGACAGTAAATCTTTTATAAAGACTTTGAAAACGTGTTTTATTGATGATTTGAGGAGGAAAGAAATTTCTTGTAGCTGTTGAAGAAACTGACTTATGATATTGGTTTAATGATTGATTTGATGGTCGTGAACGGTTTAGTAATTTAGCTATTTTTGTGCCTCATTGCGTTTTTCTTTTCTAGAGTGACAGGTTCAGGCTAAAATGAACCAAGAGGTTCACCGGAAATGAAGTTAGAAGAAGGAGAACATAATAATTATTTCATCATCATCATCATCATTTCAGCCGAAAGACGCCCACTGCTGGACAAGGCCTCCCCCAAATGTCGCCACATTGACCGGTCCCGTACGACTCGCATCCAGCAGATTCCCGCAACCTTCACCAGTTCATAGGTCCACCTAGTGGGAGGTCTTCCAACGCAACGTCTTCCGGTTCGCGGTCGCCACTCCAGAACTTTTCGGCGCCATCGGCCATTCGTTCTGTGACCTATGTGCCCACTGCCACTTAAGTTTGGCAATTCTTCGGGCTACGTCGGTAACTTTGGTTCTCTTGCGTATGTCTTCATTTCTGATTCGATCAAGCAAGGAAACTCCGAGAATAGCCCTCTCCATTGCCCTTTGGGTGACTTTAAGCCTTCTGATGAATAATTATTTGATTTCACCTTGACTATCTTAAAATCCCGGAGAAGTGACTTAAGAGATGACGAGAAATAGAGAAGTATGGGAAAAAAAGACATGCTGCGCCGACCACAAATGAATATAAGATATAAAATATATATAATATAAGATATAAAATATATATATATATATATATATATAATGAATATTTATGATAAGGGCAAGCAAGAGAATGATGACGTAATCCCAAAAAAAAATCTTGGTTTTGATATTCAGGCTGAGGAGCTCGTGGCTAACTAATAACAGCCACGCATCGATCTTCAGGTTAAGCTGCGCTAGCCTAGGTTGGTTCGAGGATTGGTGACCACCCATTACATACCGAGATTCCTCTATGCCTCGAAAAGGACGTTACATTGGTCCCGGTTGTCAATTTTATTGAAGAACTTTGACAGGCGCGTGACCCGCAAGTCTGGCAAGTTTTGACAACCAGTCTTATTACCCAGTACTAACTGGATTGTGGAGGTCAGATAGGCAGTCGCTCCATGTAAACTACTGGTATTCAGCTGCATCCGGTTAGACTGGAAACCGACTCGTAGCAGCTAGTTGGAAAAAGGCCAGGCAGATGATAGCTTTGATACTCAAACTTATGTTGACAGAAAGTTGATTATTTCATTAGTTTAATTTCATCTATCTACACGAACATTATTAAGAGATTTTTGTGTGTATGTTTGTAATGAATAAACTTAATAACTACTGCACCGATTTAAATTCTTCCACCATTAGAAAGCTACATTCATCCTGAGTAACATAGGCTATATTTAATCCTCGTACTCCCACTGAAAGGGGAACTACGCGGGTGAAACCGCGTGAAGTCCGCTAGTATTAAATACTTTCGAAACATTGTGCAATTCTGTTTTTCTTCTAAATCGAACTCAGGACCACTACAATTAACAGTTGTACTTCTTACCACTAGACTAAGGAGGAAAAGTACCACAAAAGATATGCAAAAAGAACAAAGTAAAAAAAAGATTTATTTTCGGTTGAAATCATTTCTTTTTCTCTCTTTCTTTGAAACAAAATGCTGTAGTTTTGATAGCATGAGTTCTGGGGCCCCTAATCAAAGTCTTGGTTTTCTTTTTAACATTTTTAATTACTTTTTTCTTTTACTTTAAGTACTTTGTGAATGTTCTCATGGGCCTAAAGAGAGATTTGATCTGATAAAATAACTGCAGGTTTTTGACCTTTCACGCTAATTGAGAGTTGTCAATCAAATGCTTGACATTTTGCGTTACTGTACTGTCAATAAATCTATGTCTAATAAGTGTTTGACATTAGTCAAACCGGAAACGTTTAGAAAAGTTAAAAATATAAAAGCATAGATTGCTGTTTCTATTGCAAGAGCCTCGCCTTCTATTTTTTTTATTTATTTAATTAAGGTTCACCAACAGTTGTTACAGATATTATACAGATAGGAACATACAAGTAATTGTGTCTTAAATCTAACTGCACAACCAATTACAGGCAAACACCACATGCAAAATGCTCTTTGTAATTATAAATTTAATTTTAAAGGCTTGATGTACTATCGAGGACACTCCCGCCTGACCACCACTAAGCTTATTTTTACTTGCACTCGCAACATAGAAACGCTGTCTAGCCCCGCCCCGTTGACTGTGTATAGAAAATAATGAATGAAAACATAACGAATCGGCCGAGCGCACTGACGACGCACGCCAAACGAGAGTTATTGTTATTTTGCGCGCCACAGTTGAGGCTTTCCTAATAGGCCAAAACTTTAAGGGGGCGTGGCTCAGCGCCTCCGCATAAAAAAAATAAAATGGTCAGGCGGAAAAGACCCTGACTGTACTTACATTCTAGATAACTATATTACATTATATTAAATACTAATACGAATTACGTCTGACAAACGTCGACATTGAGTCTACGTAGACGGCAACCAGGTCGCTGCGTTATATTAAACACTAGCTGTTGCCCGCGGCTTCGCCCGCGTGAAGTTCGGTAACAGTCCCACGGGATCATACTAAAGGGATAAATACTAACCTACATGTTAATCAGGGTTATAAACTATCTATGTGCCAAATTTCATAATCATCACAATCGCTATCACAATCACCATCACTATCACCATCATTATCACTGTCACAATCATAATCACCATCATCGTTATCACAACAACCATCACCATCACTATTGCAATCACAATCACTATCACAATCATTATCACAATCACCATCATCGTTATCACAATCATCACAATAAATCAACAATAATCCTGTATAGAAGTCGAATCCGCCATCTTTTGGATCTAAAAATAAATGCCATATTCGTAATCAGCACCAATGATACTCTCGAAATCGATACCCATATTGATTTTTAGACATTTTAACCCCATCGCACCCCAACAGGGGATGATGGTATTTCAGGTCCGCCACATTAAATCTTATCGCTGTTTTTGTAATACACGCGACCCGATACACCATACAAACAATACCCAACCCATTTCCCCCTTTAAGGGTTGAATTCTCGCGGGCCTGTGGATGGTGGGCTATGAACAGTTTAACTAATGTCGTTTCCCTATACAAACTTTGGAGCCCCGTTTCACCCCCCTAGGGAGTGAATTTTGAAAAATCCTTTCTTAATGCACTCCTTGACCATATAAGGAACCTACTTGCCAAATTTGGAATCTGTAGACCCAGTGGTTTGGGCTGTGCGTTGATATGTCAGTCAGTCAGTCAGTCAGTTTCTTCTTCTTTTATATATTTTTACCCGACTGCGCCAGAAGGAGGGTTACTGTATAGATTTTATCTAAAATAGGAGTAGCCTAAGTTACTCCTTATTTGATCAGCTATCTGCCTGTGAAAGTCCCGTCAAAATCGTTCCTGCCGTTCCAGAGATTAGGCGGAACAAACAGACAACAGACAAAAATTGAATAAAATGTTATTTTGGTATATGTACCCTATATTCATATGCATGTAGTAAAATGCGGTTGTTTTAATATTACAAACAGACACTTCAATTTTATTTATTTGTACAGATAAAGCCCCCTTTTCATCTTTCACCCCCTTAGGGGTTGAAATTTTTAAAAACACCGTTGCGTTAGCTTCCAACCATAAGCCTAGATAATAAATTTAGCGAGTTTTACTTCGAAAATTAAGGACTTTCCATAAACAACTTCATTCTCCTTTTTAACCCTTCGGGGGTAGTATTATGAAACACGCTGAGACACGTATCAACTAATTTTTAATCATCAGCCTAAACACAAAATTTGAAGATCCTAACTTTAAAACTGACAATTTTCCATAAACAACTTCATCCCCCTTTTTAACCCTTTGGGGGTGAAATTATCAAAAACACTGAGACACATATAAATTAATTTTTAATTTTCAGCCTAAACACAAAATTTGAAGATCTTAACTTTAAAACTGACGGACTTTCATACAAAACAGCTTCATGCCCTTTTTAACCCTTTGGGGGTAGAATTAAGAAAAACGCTGAGACTGACAGAAACAGACGGACTTTCATACAAACTTCCATCCCCTTTTTAACTCCCTTAGGGGTTGAATTTCTAAAAATCCTTCCTTATTCCTTGTCTACATTATAAAAAGAACCTCTGTGCAAAATTTCAGCTTTCTAGGTCCAAGGGTTTGGGCTGGGCGTTGATGAGTCAGTCAGTCAGTCAGTCAGTCAGGCCTTTTGTTTTTATTTATTTAAATAGATAACTGCAAAAATGTAGGTACACCTCCTGCTAACACTTCGAGGCGAAATTTTATGTGTGGATTAGATCATTGCGTGAAATAAAACATGGAAAGAATGACCACTGCAAGATTTCCTGCAACAAAGGCAAATATATTGGTATAAGAACAAAAGACTCGGTAAGTGCTAAGGCCCGCCCAGGACAGGAAGATGTGACGAGACGATCTATAGTTGGTCCCAGTTACGATGAGAATAGCGGTCATTGCCCTTTCCCTAAAATCTCTTCGTACGAACCAAAACAAACAAACCATGTATCGTTTTTCATTACAAAAAATGTTGAAGATTACGATGGACGACGATTCCAGACTTGAACAGGCTTATTTTTGGTTTTCAAAGTTAAGAAGTTTAATAAATGTAGAATAGAATAGAATAATTTATTTGTGTAAAAACATGGTACATTAAGGTCTTATAGATAGGGAACTTACATGTTTCTCCATAGAATTGCATACAAATATTAGAACACCTTAAATGTTAAATTTTAACACAACATCAATTGGTGTAAATATTAATAAGGTAGGTGGGTCAATGACTGATATTCTCATCTTAACTGGCACCTACTATAGGCTCGAGGTTCAGCTTGAGGAGGCTAAAAAAATAATATCCTTAATAATTTGAGGAAAGTCTTTACCGAAAAATTGAGGCTATAAAAACAAGAGGATGCTAATCATGATGTATGAGATCTTTCTTACCTTTCAACCTCTCCAATAAAGATTTCAAAACCTTTCCCATACAGTATCTCTAAATCTTTTAAAAACGTAATTCAAACATACATTAATAAGGCAGGTACAGATCGTAATATTATTAAAACACCGAGTGTACCAGTAAATCTTTTACCGAATCGTCTTACAGTTTAAATGCCACGCTGTAGAGAGATACAGAAGGCCGACTTTCGGTCGTTGAATGAACAATGAGCCGAAACCACAGAATAGATAATAGTACTCCGAAACGCACGCACACATAGGCGCGTAATCACGAATTATGACGTGTGAAGTTAGATATGTGAACTTGGTCGATAGTTTAAGAATATCTCAGGCTTAATCAGTGGTCAGGTTTATTCCAAAAACCAGCCATGATAAGTCAAGATTTTATCTCCACACTTTCTCATCATCTGCCTAGCCTTTTCCCAAGTTTTATTGGGGTCGGCTGTCAGTCTAACCGGATACAGCTGAAAACCAGTATTTTACATGAAGTGACTACCTATCTGACCTTCACAACCCAGTTACTACTGGGTAATACGATACCCCTTAGTAAGACTGGTTGCCAGAATTGTTGGACCACTGACTACCTGTAACGACTGTCAAAGATCACAAATGATAGCCGGGAATAACTGCTTAACGTGCTTTCCGAGGCACGGAGGAAACTTGGTATGTAATGGGTGGTTACCCTTCCAAAGACCAACTTAGGCAAACACGGCTTAACCTAAAGATTGACCCGAGCGGCTGTTATTATTTAGCTACTTTCTATGGCTTAGTATTATTGCCGTCAGAACGATAGCACATCTGTCAAACTACAAGGGCAAGATAAAGACGGCCACATAATATATATCTGTCTCTGCTGATTAGAAACTGCACGATGCGTGAAAAACTCGGCTGTGGGATCTTCTGAGAAATGATCTGCTGGGTTATTGTACATTCGCCACAAAGTTAATTCGTCACATTTTTGTAAACTCCATACATTAAAAGTGTATTCGTCACATGCATAAAAATTATGTGTAAGTTCGTCACAAGTCTTCATAGGTACTTAACTTATGCTAAGATCGCACACAGAAACAAATGCCAATCGCAACGGTCGCGACTCGCGAGTATGATAGCACTCGGTGTACGTGAAGCGTGACCATGTGTGCGTGCGTTTTCACTCGTTGTATCGAGCTGAGCTTCTCTATCTTTTAAATTATGTATCGCCCGTGAGCACTCAGACTAATTAAATATCTTACATTCAGGTTCAAAAACCCGAATCTGAATCATTTCATGTAAAAATGTTTCCGAGAAGGAGATTGGTTGCTTCTTTGTTTTGTTTTTTAAACGAGGAAGCGAATGTATGTGGCCAGTAATTCGGATTGGAATTGCGAAATTGGGGATTTGAATTTTGAGACCCTGGATTTGAAAATTAGGCAGTGTAATAATACCTACTACTTTATTGTGACCACAAAATGAGCCACATAAAACTCATCATTATCATCATCATTTCAGCCGAAAGACGTCCACTGCTGGACATAGGCCTCCCCCAAGTGTGGCCACATTGGCCGGTCCCGTGCGATTCGCTTCCCGCGGATCCCCGCAACCTTTACCAGATCATCGGTCCACCTAGTGGGGGGCCTGAGGAGGGAGGATCTAAATTCTACTAATCAGATTCTTACAAAATTGTGTTCTCTACACGGGTACACGTATCCCCAAATTCCTGAAAACCTCCTCCAATTTCTGAAAATTCAAACCTATTATTTTAAGCTTAAAAGCTTTATTCTAATTTGCTATCTGATTCTTAATATAATGCAATGTTCTAAGAAGGTAAATTGATTTATCTTTAGAATTGAATTTATTAAACGGGGCCTATCGTATTTGAGGTCACCAGATGGCACCACTATCGAGTAAGGTCTTGGTAATAATTCTATTAAATACTTTAAAGTACCAATAACGTCATAAAAAGTTTATTTTATTACGTATAACAACATAGCGTAAACTTCAGATACATATTTACAATATACTCCCTAAAATTAGCAAGCATGAAACATTTAAAAATCATTCTACCTCCAAGTACTAACAAATAAGATCATAAGTTTGTACTTAAAATCTTCAAGTCATAATTAATCAGGAATAGCTCAGTCTAGAACACAATCGTAAGTATTATTATAAAATACGTGATAAAAAAGCACGCAACGCGTGAACACTGTATGACATCTGACATTTCGGAAGACCTTAGTCTACACGAACGCCTCTAGCGGCGAATTCATACGCGATAGAATACATATACCATTAGAATTTTAAAATCAGGTTTTATCTTCGTCGCCAAGGGATACGTTTCAAAGTCTTATGTGCCTGCAATTTCATCAGCACCCATCATATCAACCCGGAACTGTGCAAGGTTGCTTGGTAGCAGAAATAGGTATGATGGTAGTACTTCCCCGGTAGAACTGCCTTTCTATGTTTATGTTTTTAGGGGTTCCGAGAGTGATTTCATCATAATACAATTATTATAGGACTAATTGGAAAAATTACTGAATCATTTAGCAATATTTCTTGGAAGACCAGTATATTCTTGAAATCAGCCTATACGTAACGGTTTGTGGTATATTATTGTGAATTTGTGATGTGGATTACCCAGTGACTATTGACCGCAATTAGGAGATACTTGTGTCTAGCAGTAGTCCAAATATTTCGGGGTTCATCAGATCGAGGATATTTCTTTCTACCAAAGGAACTCCAGGTTAACCTCAAACCTAAACTCATAATAGGGAATTCGCATAAATTTTCTTTTTTTTTATTTCGATACGGAATGTACTATAAAAATAATGTCAAAAAGCGAAAACAAGACATAAATCGGCCAAACAACAAAGAAGTTATAACCATTTAAACTTTCGTTTCTATCTCTTTCTAGATAAACGGAATTTAGTATGGATTTTAGCGAATGACGTCATTTGCTGTATCAGATCTCTGTCTAATCAGCAGGTTCAAATGCTTAAAAACGTCGTATTTTTTATATGTAGTTATTAAAAAAAATCTTTTTGCTATTTCTGATGTTAATACGCTTTGTTTAGAGTGATAAAAATCATGCATATACCCTATTTCATCATCATCCTCATCTGCATAGCCTTTTCCAAACTGTGCTGGGATCGGCTTCCAGTCTAACTAGATGCAGCTGAATACCATTGTTATACATGGAGCGACTGCCTATCTGACCTCCACAACCTAGTTACTGAATAACATAAAACTCTTTGGCAAAACAGGCTTCTTCTTCTTCTTAGTGTGTCGATGGCAATCTAAATTGTGTCGGCCCAGAACTAAGCTACAAGTTTGGCGCTTTCGGTAGCGTCCATCAGTTCCTGTAGTGAACAAACAACAGGACACGCAGGACACGATATTAAGTGTCCCATAGTTTGTGATAAAGGCATTACCAACTTATGAGTAAAGTTGGTAATGCCTGTTTCACAAACGTTAGTGTTATGTGTATGTGTTAATATAAGATGTGAATTTAGTTTAGTTTAAGCTTTAATGTTATCCTGTATTTTTTGTAGGTGTATTGTGTTGTTCACACTTTATCTTTAAAATCTGTTTTTAGAAGTGAGGACTTTTAATTGGCTGTCAGTCTCACATACTATTTTTTAATCTGTTTATCTTAGCTGTAAGTCTTCCATAGTTAATAAATAAATAAATAAATAAATAAATAAATAAATAAATAAATAAATAAATAAATAAATAAATAAATAAATAAATAAATAAATAAATAAATAAGTAAATAAGTAAATAAATAAATAAATAAATAAATAAATAAATAAATAAATAAAAATAAATAAATAAATAAATAAATAAAATAATTGGTCAAGCGTAATGGGGTCGACCGTGGCATCTAGTCTAACCAAAAGCATCGAATCCTCAGTTTTGAACATGACCGTCTGATCTCCAAAGACTCCGTAGCGCACCTAATGGGCATACCATCATCCTAAGGTCAGATTAAAGGTCTTACCTATCTTGAATCTCAATTATTGATTACTTTTTGCGTATAGTTGGTTCTAAAAAAACGTTTATTATTTAAGATGACCCGCAGAACTTCTATTGTCTTTTTTCTCGATTAAACAAAAACGGATTTGAACTTTTACATTTATTGCAAACTGGTTTAGCAACGTGGTTTCACTTGTTAGCTCTTCTTCGTCTTGAGAAGGTAAGCTAGACAGCCAATTGGTTTTATATTTTGTAGCGACAGCTCAGTCTCGACACAGTTACCGACAAAATCGTTTTCAATTGCTAACGAATAAATTTGGTTCCAATAATGATGCTTGCATCATTATTGCAACCGAATTTACGAATACGAGTAACGGAAGTCTTTACATCCAAGATGCGTTTCTCGCAAGCATCATTATTGCAACCGAATTCATTCGTTAGTAATGTAAGCAATCAAAAGTTAGCGATTTTGTCGATACCTCTGTCGAGACTGCCAGCCCAGGGTACCTACGGAACTCACATTGAGGTACAGTAATCATATTATTATTTAAGTTCAGTTTTATTTTGAGTAGATGCCTAACTGTTTAGCTATTCTAGCGAGTCCATCATCTGCCTAGTCTTAACCAATCTTTATCACCCATTACCGTTGCCCATCTAACCGGATGCAGCTGAAAACCAGTATTTTACATGGAGCGACTGCCTATAATGACCTCCACAACCAAGATAGTACTGGGTTGTACGATACGCCTTGTTATGACTGGTTGACAAACTTTCGGGCCACTGACTACTTGTAACGACTGCCAAAGATCTACAACTGACAGCCGGGACCAACGGCTTAACGTGCTTTCCGAGGCACGGAGGAAACTTGGTATGTAATGGGTGGTCTACGGACCCATCTAGGTGATTCTCGGGAGAAATTCTATATGAAACAAAATCTTCCATCAGATTTTTTTAGTGATTGGATTATCAAGGGATTTTCATGCAGAATGAACAGTTTAGCCAACATAATTTATTAATTTTTGAGACCAAGTAGCATTGCTGTGTTTCGGTGTGTTAATAACAGTCACAATAATATCACATCATCAGCTGAAAGATGTCTACTGCTGGACATAGGCCTCCCCCAAGTGTCGCCACATTGACCGGTCCCGTGCGATTCGCATACAGCGGATTCCCACAACCTTCACCAGGTCATCGGTCCACCTAGTGGGAGGCCTTCCAACGCAACGTCTTCCGGTTCGCGGTTGCCACTCCAGAACTCTTCGGCCCAATCGGCCATCCGTTCTGCGAGCAATGTGTCCTGCCCACTGCCACTTAAGTTTAGCAATTCTTCGGGCTACGTGGGTAACCTTGGTTCTCTTGCGGATGTTTTCATTTCTGATTCGATCACGCAAGGAAACTCCTAGCATAGCCCTCTCCATTGCACACAGTAATATATTTAGCCTTTATCTTTAATTCCCTTGATATTTACTGCTACGAATGATATTTATCTTTTGCACACCAATCCTTATTCTAAACTAACATAAGTATCTACAATAAATCATAATTATCTTCCTATACATAAGAATCTTTTTACTAGCACTTCTTATCGTACATCGTGACCTAGTAAAACAAACCTCTTAGTTAGTGATAAAAGAAATCTAACTAGTTTGTTAACAAAAAAACTAGATGCGGCATCTTCTAGACGTTAGATATATTGCACATCCGGTTAGTAATTTTGGAAATAGTGAGCAGTACCAGTTTTTTTTTGGGGAAAAAATAAAAATGTAGAGCAACGTTTTGCAATATTTGCCTACTGTATAAATAATAATAAAAATAATAATACCAGCCTATTACTATCGGGAAAAGACAGACAAAAGACAGATTGGGAAAAGACCTCTACTCGTGCAGAGAATTATATTATTGTTATTATATTTGACTACTATATACGGGGATGAGGAGCTCGTGGCTAAATAATAACAGCCGCTCGGGTCGATCTTTAGGTTAAGCCGTGCTTGTCTAGGTTGGTCTGTGGATGGGTATCCACCCATTACATACCGAGTTTCCTCCGTGCCTCGGAAAGCACGTTAAGCTGTTGGTCCCGGCTGTCATTTGTAGATCTTTGACAGTCGTTACAGGTAGTCAGTGGCCCAAAAAGTCTGACAACCAGTCTTATCAAGGGGTATCGTATTACCCAGTACTAACTGGGTTGTGGAGGTCAGATAGGCAGTCGCTCCATGTAAAATACTGGTATTCAGCTGCATCCGGTTAGACTGGAAGCCGACCCCAATAAAACTTGGGAAAAGGCTAGGCAGATGATGATAAGGGGATGTGAATAATATTGACATATTAACTTACCTACTTAACCAATTAAACGTATTAATTAAAGGATTTTTGTTTGATTAAGAAACGCCAGGAACATTGGAAAAAAAATCCCCAATAGGCTGTGTTTATCTGCCCCACTTGTCTTTACAAGTGGGGCATTTCTGAAGAAAACAACAATCCCCATTAGTTTGTTGTTTTTTTTTTCAGTGTAGAGTTCTGGAATAAATTGTACTTGTTAAAAAACTTAAACATGTGTCATTAACGTTGAGGCTAGAATAACGTTCCTTTATTAATAATAGAGGTAAATATAAAGGAAATAGAGAACTAACTTTCTCTACGATTTATGGGGTATCTTTTTGCTACAAAGTTCCATAACCGAACTACTTATTTGAAAAAACTGTTTAATCTCATAATGACTCTTGTTTCTTTGGTACATGATACTCTGCCATTGCCTAGGCTTTAAAGCTGTAACATTTGTATCTTTTTAAAATCTCTAGGTCTTCTTTTATTAAGATCAATACAATATTAGGAATTCAGCTAACAGCATAAACTAAAGAATTCTGCTAAAGAGAGGTTTTCTCCATGTAACTCCTCTTTGATGAGTGAATATAAATGTGCAAAAAAATATGTTACTTATTAGACTCTAAACTTTAATTGGTACAATTGAAATAATTCTAACTTTAATATTACTATATGAAAAAAATATTCAAAGTGAAGCATTTTTTCTTATAACTACTCCGTCATTAAGTTTTAGTATTTTTTTTTCACACAAATATTTTTCACTTTTTAATTCACAAAGTGTACAATTGGCATTTTGATCTCATGATATAGTAGGCTACAATTAAATAACAACCACTCATTTCGCACTATTCGGCCCGCAGTGACTGAAGTAACAACCACTTTGTAGTGCAAGCAGATTAGAACTTTATTCTAACAGTAATTCAAACGAACTAGGAACCACCACAAACAGAGTTGCTAATTTTAGTGGATACCCCAGCCTTAAAAGAAACAACAACAGCTTGAAGTGGCTCTTCCTTTAAAAACACTAAACCTACCAACACCTCTACTCACTCTCAAAACGCAGCACACCTCGATAATAGTCACAAAACCAAAAAAAAACTTTTCCACACTGAAGTGCGAGTGGGACCAAAAAGAAAAAAGCACCACTTTTGCCTAAAGCAAACCGGTTTACGGCTAACTTCACTCCACTGCGTTTGATTATGCGAAGGTCAGGCATTTTGCCAGATGCAAACCAACACTCAGAGAGGCCGCTCGTCTCTCTCCGCTCCGCGATAAAAAAACTTTTACGTACCAAAAAATAAAACGAACAACTGATTTTGAACGAAAAACGCGTGTTTCCTAACTAAAATACGAGTTTCAGAAGTAGTTTTTGTCATAATTTCTAGTGCATTTGTGTTTTTTAAAAGTTGTTGAGCCAGAGTAGAAAGTTACATTGCATTGACAGGAATCTTAGTGGTTTCTCATGTGTTTTAAAGTTCTGTGTTGTGTCTGTGTTTTAAACTGAGGAAGTTTCGCTGTTTCGGTAAGTTTTGACACTTTAATTTGACGTTTATCTTTTTTTTTTCTACAGCCATAATTTTATATTCGGCCCGTATTGTATTGTGCCTCTTTTGTAGTCTAGGCAATTGTTAAAACCTATTTATATAACTGATTGATAGTGTATAGAGTAATAAGATAGGCACAATGGTACATTTTAACTTAATTAAGTAATTCTTACGTAATAGTTTTATTATTAGACCAAAATGTAACTTTAACTTAGTAGGTAGTGCTAGAATGACAGCAACTTTGTATCAAAGTAAGGTGCCTTCAAGCCAATATTCCCTTGAGAACAGCAGATATCTAGCTATGTGTAAGTAAAAACTTGATACGACATCAAGCCATATAAGTAAGGTACCAATCAACTCTACCGTATTCAAGTTCAGGGAGAAAAAATAAACAGTTGATGATCTTCGATATTTTGCATTTTTTTTACGTTGAAACAACTTTTTCTTTGAAAAAAAAAATTATAAAATATATTTTTTTAGAAAAAGACACCTTTAAATATTGATTTAGTCAATAAATTAAACCAAAGGTTGCCGTGTTTGTCTAGTTATCGCAATTGCTAACTACTTAGCATGAAGTCCAAGATTCGATCCCTGGGATGAACCAAATGGTACAGGGTTTTTCCAGTCTGTGTGCCCGTGGCAATAGTCTCTACCATATTACATGAACGACTTACACGGATGAATATGAATACTTACAGATGGATACGATAGATACTCATATGATGGATACGAATGGAATAACAGGAATATTATCCAATGAAAAAAAAAACAAAATTCTTTGCTCAATTTAGAGATTAAACTCTAGACTCCCAAACTCAGCAGTGACTTACAATTATTAGACCAACAAGACAGAGCGAAAATTTTAGTTTTGCGTTTTTGCAATGACAATCTATCTAACGTGCCTCGTTGCTCCAGTGGTTGCAAGTGTGACTGCCGATCAAGAAGGTCCTGGGTTCGATTCCTGGGTCGGGCAAAGTGTTATTGGGTTTCCCATCAGGAGTTTCTCAGTAGCAGCCACTAAGTCTGAGACAGTGTACCCGGTTGATGGGAATAGGTTCGCTCCTTATAACTTTCTAACCTCGTGTACTGTTAGGAACACCTCTACGTTATCAAAAGTTGTTGGAGAGATGATTTGTTGCAACTAGATTTTGAACGTTTAAATTTAAGGCTGATCCTCCAGGGTAGCCCGCGAAATTCAAATTTTCTTACGTTTTTTAGGAATAAAAAAAAGCGGAAAAAGTAATTTCTACACCTTTATGAACTTGGAGGGTTGTATTGATAATTCTGATAATTATAATTCAGTAACTACATACGTTTTACAACCGCGAATAATATTTTAATCAACATACAACCTAGCACTGATCTTTAAATTTGCATAAAACGTTAGAAAATTTGAACTTCGCGGGCTACCCTGGAGCATTCAGCTAAATAACAAGAATTGCGTAACTAAAATAGGTAGGTATACAAAAGAAACTTTCATAAGAGATGTTATCTTAAAAGTTACTTTATAGTCTTAAATATGTCTAGATTTAGAGTCTAGAAACAGCTTTAGCAGTTTAAGTCTAGTTTTATAATCACCAACTAGTTTGACAAGTATGGTGATGATGAGCAAGTGTCTTTTTCGGTAAAAACCTGTCTCCAAAAGCATAATAATCTAAATAATCTGTTTTGCAAATTTGATTCATCTTAGCATCATTATCCATTACTCTTGGTCTTGATAATATAGATTGTGGTAAGGGGCTCGTCTCTGTTTCATAATTTCTTTCAATTTTTGTCAAAATTGTTCACGTTTTTCGTCAATTCCGAGGGCTGAACAACTTTTTCAATAGAATCTTAGTTTAAAAATTAAAGAATGCATTACGTTTGTAGCCATGAGCCAATACAAAAAGCCTGTCGAAAATTTCTTCGACAGCTAGATATATAAGTCAATAATTAAATAAAAAAAATTATAGAGGCCAAGACAATAATAATTAGAATCAGAATCAGATATCATTATTTGTTAAACATAGGTATTTACTTAGAGGTGTTAGGTTAACATAAATTTGAGCGCTATGTTTTGCCACGAAGGCATTAAAATTTTAAATAAAATGTAATTAAAAAAGTAAATGAAACAAACAATAAAGACAAAACGAAGCCATAACCTAAAAAAATATTGAAAATGATCATTTATAAAATCTGGAACAGTATACTTAATAACATTTTTCTATTAATAGACAGGGGAGAGCTTTCTTAAATTTTGATAGGGGCAATGTAAGAACATTGCCTCTATCAAAATGTAAGAAAAAGATTTTTTTTTAAATGGCTTCAAAAATGTATAATAAAATATCCGATAGTATTATAAATTTATAAATTTTAATTATTATAAATTTTTGAAGCCATTCCAAAAAAACTCTTTTTCATTAAAGTGGTTCTGCATTTTATGTCGCACAATTGATTTACATATTGAGAACGCATTGGAGGTTTTTTTACATTGGAATTTTTTGTAAAAAGGTGTTAATTAGTTTTAAATGTTGTAAATTAAATGTTTGTAAATTACAAGAAAGGAAGTGAACTCTGATATAACGGCTGCTCGGCTGACAGAGATATTAAAAAGAAAGCATGGTTATGAGTTTTCAAAAAAAGAATTGAAGGTGAAAGACTGATGAACAGATTAATAAAAAGTTTTGAAGACTTACACCGTATTCTCGCATCTCTTAAGCACTTTAAGGCTGCGTTTCTATCAGAGATGAGAAAATTCAATCACATAGTTATAGTCTCCGCCATTATCTGGCTGTAAGAATTAAAGGTCATTGCTCTTTCCTTAATTTCTCTGCGTAGGTACCCCGACAATACATTATGAATCGTTTTTATTACTAGAAAAAGTCAAGGATCACGATAAAGGTCGTTTCGGGACAAGGTTGTGTCATTATTTCTGTTTTCAGAATTATGTGGTTTCATCATCATCATCATGACTGCTGGGACACAGGCCTCCTAGGCTACGAGAGGGAATGGGCTATAATGCACCACGCGGGGCCAGTGCGGATTGGTAGATGTCACATGTCTTCGAATTTTTTGGTTCTAGGACATGCCGGTTTCCTCACGATGTTTTCCTTCACCGTTTTGAGAGCAGTGGTGATGAAATAAATTACACAAAGTAATGCGTCTGCCTGGGTTCGAACCCACGACTTACTGTTCGTAAGTCGGGGCCGCCCGCCACCACTGGGCCACCGCTGCTCTCCGTGGTTTAATGACCTTTAATTCTTACTTATCTGGCGGAGACTATCGAATAGCTTAAGCTGTGAAAAAGAAGCGATATTATCGGTTACACACCTTCGCTCTTTCTGGTGGAAACGCAGCCTATTAGCGGATGATGAAGAACCGTTCTACATAGTATACTATTTGTAATAGAGATAAACTAGGGCAACACTAGTTCCCGTCAAAATGACAAGAGCTACGAGCTGTCACATAATGACAGCATAGACAACGTCCGTTTCTTTAAGGGGCTCTCCGAATTTTCGGCGTGCACACTAGCGCCACTTTAGTAAAAAAATCAGAACTCGATAAATACAGAATTAATATAAAATCTGATCGACAAAATCAATCTTTTGGTCTTCTAAATTATTAACGTATGCTTAACTCATTGAAACATAGCTCGCTGTCGTTACTGATACAAAATGGAAAAAAAAAACGGTCGTTTTTAGCAATTTTTCTACTGTGTGTGAAGTATATTTTAATGAATTAAATAGACGTCAATAATCTAGAACTCTAAAGCATTGATTTTGTCAAACAGATTTTATATTAATTGTGTATTTAACGAGTTCTGATTTTTTTAATAAAGTGGCGCTTGTGTGCACGCCGAAAATTCGCGTGTATTAACAAGTGTAAAAGTAATAAAATACATTATTTTATTTACACTAACTACACACACTATTTGGTATCTACAGAATCTGACCAAACTTGTGACACTTTTCTTATCTTGTCCCGTCTTGTCACGTTGCTTGGTCCGAGGTTATTATAAATTGCACTGGTCCACTCTGCAGCTGACGGGTGACTTATTTCAGGTTTTTTTCGAACTGGTTTGGAACTGTACAAGTTCTTTGACAAAATTTTTGGGTGTATGTTATGCAAGATTGATTATGAATTATTATGACAGTGTTATAGGTCAACTTAGATTTATCAAGTTTGCTAATTATGTAACTGTTTGGACAGTTTTTTAGGACAAAACAAATTACTGTTTTTTTGAGGCAGAAATCTGTTCTTCAAAACCTTAAGGTTTTCTGTTTTATATGCCCATGTGACATAAGACGTCCCATTTTATGTAGAGTCGAGGACTTTAATTGATAAGCCACTTTTATTAATTTCTAATTTTGCATTTTTATACATTCACGACCGACTAAAACCGATTTGCATTACACGGCTAAAATACGAATAGTGGCAAGTGGCTCATCAATTAGAGTCTTCGACGTACATCATCATCATCAGCCTATTAATGTTCCCACTGTTGGGACACAGGCCTCTTCTCTATGAGAGGGAATGGGCTATAATACAGTGCGAATTGGTAGATGTCACATGTCTTCGAATTTTTTGGTTCTATCTAGGACATGCCGGTTTCCTCACGATGTTTTTTTTTTCCTCAACTGTAGTACAACACTAGTTTTAAATATTTTTGACTTTTTTGTTATGTGTATGTGATTGGTAAACAATAAAGTGTTAAAAAAAAAACAAATAAGAAAGAAAAACAATATTCCAAAAACATAAAGTTTTAAAAAATCCAACATACAAACGTAATCCGCGAAAACTTTAAAAAAGTCAACTTCTTATTTCAGTTTAAAAAAAAAAGCAAACAAATCATAAATTAGTATTCCGCATTCGAACTTGACACTAACATACGAAATTTGAATAAAATACGAAGAATAAATATGCGGGTAAAAGGTTGACGGTCACAAAACTAGTTTTGTTTCGCGTCTTTGCTCTCCTTGGTACAGAAATGTCTGTCAAACTGTCTGACTTTTCAATATAGGATTTGCTTGTACCAGTTTCAGTAATTGAATATTGTTTTAAGTTCTTTTTAACTGCATGCGAGTATTTTTCAGTGTTTTTCATGAATTTGTGCTTTGTAAAGAAGTTGAATGCTGATAAATTACAGTTAAATAGCCAATATGAACCCTAGGTACAAGCAATATAGCCCTTTTGCCATTGTCATCTCTGGACACATCACATCAAATCCACGCAAAAATGAAAGAGTTTTCATAAAAAAGCTACAGGAAGCTAAAAGTATGTTCTTGACATCTTTACGTCCTTTCCAGAGGGTATGCAAGAGGGAAACTCCTTATCGACACCCTTGACATGCAAGAAAATCAAGATAACAAAGAAAGTTATAATACCTCCTTCACGAGGTGAAAGCACTTAAGAGCGGGCCGAGCTTCTGGCGCTAATAGATTTTAGGTATTCTATGTGCTCCACGTATGTGTGCGTAAGGCACACCCGCAAAAGCACTGTACGCTAGTGATTGACTAAATCGGAAAGATATCGAATCTTCCATTTATTATTGTACAATTATTTTTTTGGGATCCTGAAAATAATTAAATAAAAAATAATGTCCGGAATATAATATTATAATAAAAATAAACAATATGTAGCTAAAAAATATATTAATAAGTAAATTAAAACAATAAAATATCCGGTTACGTTGGTTTAAGCCAGCGGTCGGCAACCCGCCGCCGTCTCACTTGCGGCCCGTAAAAGTTTTGTAAATAAGTTATAATTATCAAAATAAAATAAATGCATGAACAAACCACAATCGACCGTATAGTGTGAATCCAGCCTTAAGGTAGTCTATATTTTTTCCATAGAAATTTCGGGAGGGAATTACTCCACTGTTGGACACTGTACATACAAACTCCAAAGTTATACATGATATCGTTTTGTCTCAATAATAATTTTACACACACACAACACAGAACAGCACAACAGGAAACAGAATAGTAAAATAAAAAGCCATTAAGGCTGATGCTCCAGGGTAACCCGCGAAATTTTAAATTTTCTTACTTTTTTTGCAATTCGCAGGCCAGTGCTAGGTTGTATGTTGATTAAAATTGTTTGTTTGCGACTGTAAGACGTATGTAGTTACAGAATTATAATCATCAAAATCATCAATACAACCCTCCAAGTTCATAAAGGTGCAAGAATGATTTTGACCTTGGAAAAGTAATTTTTCCACCTTTATGAACTTTTTTTGTATTGATGATTTTGATGAATATAATTCTGTATCTACATACGTCTTACAACCGCGAATAATATTTTAATCAACATACAACCTAGCACTGGCCTGCAAATTGCAAAAAACGTAAGAAAATTTGAATTTCGCGGGCTACCCTGAAGCATTCGCCTTAAAGAGTTACGAGCTACCAAAGATTCGTTTTACTTTTTATTGCCAATTTTAACGCAACTTTGGGCGTAAATTAGTAATAAAAGATGTGTCAAATTTCCAAAACAAGTCGGTACTGACAAAGCACAATTATCGAAGAATTCAATCAATTTGATTTGTACTTGATTTATGCCCTGGTTTTTTTCATAAAACTCGATTTTTCAAAGTTCTTTTCGTATTTTTTAGGCACCTTTTACTATGAATTATCTTGCATCTCACTGAGCTCATTCTGTTGGGCACGATGCCAGGTGAGACAGCGTGCTTTTTGGGCACGCGCAACAGTGAGTTCGAGCCCGCGATAAGTGCAACCTCAACAAGCGCTTTTCATTTTTTCTATGGGATATGATAGGTAGGTATATTGGGCTTCTAGAGTTAATATCACAAGTGCTGCCCGCCTTTAGTTTATTTTTCCACCTTGTGGCCCTTGCCTGCCAAAAGGTTGCCGACCGCTGGTTTAGGCTGTCATGGCCTATTGAAACAGTAGTTAGTAGCACGAGGATAAGGCATAATATACGATAATTCAAAGCCAAAAACACTCCACCGATTTAACCTCAAATTTAATTAACTTACTTTACGAAAGTTGGTTACGCGATTCTCTACTATGCTGTAAAATAATCAAAATACGTAAAAACATTATTACAAATCGATATTCCAACCGGGTTAAAACGGTTGACAAATTAAAAAATCGACTAAAATAGCAATATTTCATTCGTCAGTCGATATTGTCGACAGCCTACGTCAGTGGATCTCCACACGCACATCCCTAACTAGTCGCAAGAAGAAGCGGCTGTACTACGCGAAGTATCCGCCTAATGAAGTATCGTTTTGTGATTTTTACATTGCTTGTCCAGTGACTTAGCGACAAACTTACGTAGTGGTCAAAGAGCAATGTATTTATTGCAAAAATAGTACAGTCGTCACGTTGTTGTTGTTACGATCGCGGTCCGAAAGTCGAAATTTAATAAATTATATTTCTATGGCGCGCCGCAAAAATCAACAAGCGACACAAGCTCCCCGTCCAACAGCCGAAGCAGGACTAAAGCGGATAGGGGGGAAGCGTGGCGGCTCTGGTTAGAACGGGCGGCACGCACGCTAATTTAGGTATTTCCTTCATAATATTCAAACAAAGACACATTTCGAAAATGTAAAACGTATACGTTATAGAAAACATATAGTTTTGTTATTATTCAAAATCTGATGATCTTCCGTGAAGTATTTACGCCGTACTTAGGGTTTATTTTGTTTTTTAGAGATTACTTTGGATTTTTTTTCTATCGAGGAAACTAAAAGTAATCGTGTTTCTAAAGCGTATGATGTATTGAGTGAATCCTTAAATATCTTACATATTAATTGCATAACTGAAGGATAAGTAATAACGATGCAGTAAGGGATCAAGCGAATGCAATTATTTTGGAATTACGTATCGTTTGCTCGGTAGCGCCTTAAGTATTTCATGAAAAAAACTTTATTTTGTCATGCTAAAAGTATAAGACCCGTTGTATACAAGCGACATATTAAAACGAAACACACAGACACATTTTTTTTATTTTTATTATTTGAATCTCGACCGGCCAGTATTATAAAAGTTGTTCCTTTTCCAAACTTGAAATATCGAACTCTAGCCTTGACGGTTTGCATTCAGTGACGTCATTCTGTCACATTATATTTGTTAAGATTTTTAAACTTCACCTGCATGGTCTGCACCTTGCTATTGGTCGACAATAGTGATGCACGCTCCTGTATCTTAAAGTATCGATAAAATAGAAAAAAATAAATTAATCGATACATATATATCGGTATCCGGACGAATGGGTCGTATTGCGCCCGATTGTCTTAATAATGAAGAAGCACAATCAGAAGAATTGTTTCACATTCTCTTTAATTCAAGATCGATCAATTTCGTCGATAGTAAAAAAAACCTGGAATTTTGCCTAGACAGGATCATATTACATATTTTTTTTTGTCAGTGACGATAAATGATGCGGTCCAATAATCGGGGTGAAGCCATTTCAACCGAAACCTAAAAACGTTTCGTATAATTGCGATCTGAAGTATCGATATTATAATTATGCAAGCATCGTACATCCCTAGTTGCTCTGACGTCACATTGGTAGATAGTGATGGCTGCCAGTGTGCACGCTTTACCGGTTTTTGAAAGGGTGATCTAGACTTTGATCGGTAAGTCTAATGTCAAACGTTACATTGTGTTTAACGAAATCATTTGAGTCGATTTGAGATTACATTGCTGCGCCGACCACAGATAAATTTGAATTAGACCGGGAAAATGATGATGACTTTGTGGAAATCTATGGCAATAAATTGTATGCAATAATATTTAGTTTTAATTCCGCTTAAACGAAACGAAGCGTGTATTAATGCGGAATTAAAACTGTAAATATTATTGCATGCATTCAATCACACTACACACAACACGCATGACGATTCACGCATGGTCACTTCAGGGAGCCTAAAATGGCCGCTTCTAATCATGATAGGACAATCATCATGAAATTTTAAAAATGGTAAATATTTTTTTTGCATGCATTAAATCACACTACACACAACACGCATGACGATTCACGCATGGTCACTTCAGGGAGCCTAAAATGGCCGCTTCTAATCATGATAGTCCTATCATGATTAGAAGCGGCCATTTTAGGCACCCTAATTTTTAAAATTTCATAATGATTGTCCAATCATTATGAAATTTAAAAAATGGTAAATATTTTTTTTGCATGCATTAAATCACATAACAGACAACACGCCTGACAATTCACGCATGGTCACTTCAGGGAGCCTAAAATGGCCGCTTCTAATCATGATAAGAATCATTATGAAATTTAAAAAAATGGTCACAGACGCAGTTATGAGTTGTCAACCACCGAACAGCGTCCGGGTACCCTACATACCCATCATTATGAAATTTAAAAAAACGGTCACAGATGCAGTTATGAGTTGTCACTTAGTGACCATTTTACGAATTGTAACGTAATTCATAATTTTATTTAAGTATGATTCTGTTATAGCGGTTATTTTAGGCCCCCAGTATCTACGTTCTGTATTGAAGTGGCCATACATAAAGCTATAATCTTCCCACTGCTGGGACACACGTCTCTGTCGAAAAAAAGTAGGCCGTTATCCGCCACGTGAGCCAGCAAGTCACATGTATTCGAATCAAATTGACCATGACCCTCTTAAAAGCGTAAAAAAAAAATAGAATGTTTTGGTAAATAATACCGCCCTTGGATAAATAGGTGAAAACATACAAGGTTCGCACTTTGCGGATAAGATATCCGATATTTATCAGATAAGTTAAGATAGACTAATTTTCATATCTTATTTACATAAATGACCTTCAGGTATCCTTGAAAAGATTGCCAAAGGAGTGCCTGAAGGAGTTTTTAAATTCGATAAGAATACGAAAAAGTTTCGATTACAGAGTATTCGAATTTTAAATAGGGCCGTTAGAAAGAGACTGGCTGATAAAATTCACAAAATAAGCAAGGAGAAGTAGCAAATCATCCGACATAGCCGTAGAACTAATGAAAATTGTAGTAGACGATACCAGGGATGTTACGGAGGTGGTTTTATCGTAACCGGAATCGGAGTCGGAGTTTTTAAATTTGGTTTGTCGGAGTCGGAACCGGAATCGGAGTCGGAGGAGGAGTCGGAAATGGTGGCAGAAGAAAAATGTGTTAAGGGCAGGCAATAAAATAAATTAGTGAATTATGAATCGATGACAGAACGCGTGCAGTGTTCCCCGGGCGACATCATAAACCTGTTCGTACACGTTGACCACAGCCGCCGCCCGCCGCTATCTGCTATGCTTCGACCTCCGATTTAAAAGTATCGGAACTGAAGTTGGAACCCGAGATGTAAAATCAATCGGAAGTTCCGACGTATCGGATTCGGAGTCGAAGCTTCATAACATCCCTAGACGATACTGATACCACTAGCGTGTGTCATCTCACTGCTGTGCAAAGACCCTCTCCCTATTAATTCCAGTTTATTCGATCCAGGGTTGACGAGCTCGTAGCTAAATAATAATAGCCACTCAGGTCGATCTTTAGGTTAAGCCGTGCTTGCCTAGGTTGGTCTGTGGATGGGTGACCACCCATTACATACCGAGTTTCCGCCGTACCTCGGAAAGCACGTTAAGCAGTTGGTCCCGGCTGTCATTTGTGATCTTTGACAGTCGTTATAGGTAGTCAGTGACCCAAAAAGTCTGACAACCAGTCTTACCAAGAAGTATCGTATTACCCAGTACTAACTGGGTTGTGGAGATCAGATAGGCAGTCGCTCCATGTAAAATACTGGTATCCGGTTAGACTGGAAGCCGACCCCAATAATACTTGGGAAAAGGCTAGGCAGATGATGATTCGATCCAGGGTTAATGTGGACCACTGATCGTACTGGGGTAAACCACCGTGACCAGAAATCAAACTTGAATTCGCAATAATTCGTTCAACTTCAGGCAGTTTCAAAGTGTCTAGGGACTCCTTGACTAACCAATCGATCAGTTAAGAAAATAAAGCTAGTTCTTTGCCTATTCTGAAGCGTATAGTAATCCCATGAGTAGAGACCGCGATTGACAACCATAAAACAATGAGAATAAAATACCCGTGATTTTGGTAAAAATCTGATACAAAATCAGCCGATTACTGTCTTAGGGCCCCTTCTCAACAGAGAAGGCACGAGCATTGATCACCACGCTTGCTCAAGACGGGTTGGCGATTTCAGACTTTTAATAATTATTAATAGTCCAAGTTACCTCACGAGGAGCTCGTGGCTAAATAATAACAGCCGCTCGGGTTGATCGTTAGGTTAAGCCGTGCTTGCCTAGGTTGGTCTGTGGATGGGTGACCACCCATTACATACCGAGTTTCCTCCGTGCCTCGGAAAGCATGTTAAGCTGTTGGTCCCGGCTGTCATTTGTAGATCTTTGACAGTCGTTAGGTAGCCAGAGGCCCAGAAAAGTCTGACAACCAGTTTTACCAAGGGGTATCGTATTACCCGGTACTAACTGGGTTGTGGAGGTCAGATAGGAAGTCGCTCCATGTAAAATACTGGTATTCAGCTGCATCCGGTAAAACTGGAAGCCGACCCCAACATAGTTGGGAAAAGGCAGATGATGGAGTCCAAGTTATCTCACGATGTCTCCCTTTACCGATATCTGTGATGTCGAATATAAAATTAGAAAAATAAACAATATAATAATCACTACAGTTTTACACGTGTACCTTGTACCAATAATGCATTATATAAAATAGTACACAACTATTATTTTCCTTAATAACAGAACTGAACAATTTATTCACCGTACTGATACTTTTATCAGTACGGTGCGCGTTGTTAATAGCGTTATTATTTGCCGGTCATATCCTTCTAAATGATAAGTAATAGCGAATGCAGAACAATACTCAGTGCAAATGATAAGCTTTTGACTTATGCTACCAGCTGTGATAAGGATAAGATGCTGACTCAGCATCTACGTTGTTCGTTGAAAAGAATGGAGACTGGATGAATCTAGTTTCATAAAATAACTTCTAGAATGCCAGCACAAGTGACGATCGTTTTCAAACCAATTCGTATTTCTACGGCTTTACTTGCCGAAACAAGAATTTGTGTGCTATACATATACTACAACTAAAAACCCGACTACTGAAAATTCACGCTTAATTTACATTCGGGGTTTACAAGGTAAATATGACTCCTCATATTTTTGAAATCGGTTAAAATGTAGCCAATGTTACCTTAGCCACAATAATGATTCGATTGACACCTTATTCATCAAAAATGGATGAATAGTTTAAGCGCTGTGGAAGAACATACGTAAATACAAACCTAAATAGACCCAATGGGTTCAATATAACAAGCTTTCAGGTTGCTGATGGGATTGCCTCGCTACTGCAATGCATCAGCGATGTTTGCTGAAGCTCTAGTGGATGGCTTTCACACCATTATACGTAAAAGAGCAGCATCGCTGATGCGGAGGGTGAGGGGCAGTCCCGACAGCTACCTGAGGGTAATTGCAGACTACATCCATAGTCCTGTTTGGAGGCAGATTGGATTGGGCTGCACATATTGTAGGCTGACTGGCGTTCTCTTATTTGTTGTATTTGTGTCTTATTAACATAGCTTTAAGTCATCTTGATGTACTACTAACACTCTATGGACCGAAAAGTCTGAAAGAAATGTTTTACTTAAAATGTAAAATCACATCAACATCATCATCATTTTTTTCCATCCACCCGCATTCTCCAGTTAACCCGCGATCATGGCGCTTGCAATAGCGTCGAAATATCGGGAGCTCAAAATAATACATAATCACGGAAGATATCCCGTAAGTGACATTTTAAGTATAGTTATGAACCTTGAAAGCTTAAAACAGTGAATAAATGTTTTGAATTTGAATAGACTGTTAAAACCATAATCTTTCTTTTTGCGTTTTTTGCGTAAAGAATGATATGGCAAGAAAAGAGATTTCTTAAGAGATGACGAGCAATAGAGAAGTATGGAAGAAGAAGACATACTGCGCCGACCCCAGATAATTTGGAATAAGGATAAGAGAACGATGATAATGTTCATTTTTATATACTGAATACGTGCTATTCGTTTATGAGCAACAGGGACATCAGCAGGCCTAGCCAAGTTACAAACGTTTCGTACCGATTCTCTTTCTACAATCGTAAACCGTCAGGCCACGAAGGAGATGGCGGGACGAACTAAACAGGTTCCGTCCGAACTGGAAGGAGGTCGCGCGGGCGCGAGATGAGGAAAGAGTGTAGGGAGTCCTTTGCCCAAGAGTGGGACAGAGCAGCTGGCCTAGCCAAGTTACAAACGTTTCTTATCGCTTCTCTTTCTACAATCGTAAACGCCTCGGCGTAAACAATCGCGCAAAAAAATTGGTAGCCAAGTTGACACGACTGAGTCGATCGCTCGTTCTCTAATGTCTGTAGAAAAAACCTACTCTTAAGTCTATGGTGAGCGTTCCTACCAAAGAGTATAGCGATCAACATTGTAGAAACGATAACATTATATTCTGTCATTTTGAACAATGTAAATTTGTCTACGAATTCTCTATTCGTTTGTGTTGATCACGTGATTTAATGTTGAGATGATGTCATTCCCATACATTGATTCGTTTTCTAGCGTTAACGATTGTGGATTGTCAACTTGGCTAAGCCTGCAGTCCTTCCCGATCTGCATTAAGTCACCTTAGCATTCACTTATATATTAACAATAGTACAAAATAAGAATCACAGATTTCCATTTGTGTCAATCATACGAAAACCGGTTAAGTGACTTAATCAATTCAACAGAAATGCTTTAACTTGAGATTGACCTCCTTAGTCCTCTATGGATAATCAAAAGTTGAGTAGAAAGCAAATAATTATGACAAATTAATCGTAATTGAATTGACAATGACCTGGTGATTAATTGAATACGATTTCGATTTGGCAGTTGGATTGGTCGTGAAATTGGACTTAATAATAGTCTTTTCGATGGGGCCGAAAAGTTCTGGAGTGGCACCCGCGAACCGGAAGACGTTGCGTTGGAAGGCCTCCCAGACCGATGACCTGATGAAGGTTGCAGCGATCTGCTGGCTGCGAGTCGGAACCGGTTAATGTGGCGACACTCTGGGGAGGCCTATGTCCAGTAGTTGACGTCTTTTGGCTGAAATGATGATGATGAATAGTCTCTTCGAAGGACAATATAAGCATGAAACGGTGCCAAAAACTGACTTGCAATCAATCTACGGAGCTGTTGCAGTCTACTGCTGAGGATTTTCTCAAGTTGTGCTATAACACCCGATTCTATAGTTCGCGCTTACCTATCACTATATCCACTCAAGAATTTGTCTGCTGCAACAACTACAGATCTTTCCGCAGCCATAGTTAGCTCAGCTATGCTCAAATGCTATTGGCGTAGATACATGGCTTCTTAATGATTTAAATTCTCTAATGTACAATTGGTATGGTATGGAGATCGCAATCCAGAAAAGTTGGATCCTACAATCCAGCGGGATCCAGCGTAATCCCACACCCTGCGGATTCCGCAACATTTTGATTGAACATGCTTGTTTCATTTTGGGGTTGGCTTCCAGTCTATCCGAATGTAGCTCAATACCAGTATTTTACATGGAGCGACTACCTACCTGCCTCCACAACCTAGTTAGTACTGGGTATTACGATACCCATTGGCAAGACTGGTTGTCAGACTTTCGAGCCACTTGTAACGACTGTCAAAGATCTACAAATGACAGTCGGTACTAACGGTTTGCCGTGCATAGGCACCTTCCTTTCCGTCTTCTTTTTCAGCTGACCCATTAACTTCCATTTCAATCATCCACTTTCTCCCAAAACACTAAATATCCTCTCAAGTGTCATTACTGGAAACTTCTTGTCCAAAACAACCAAAACCTAGAACCATGACACAGTATAATAGTTTAGCCAATTAGCCTAATGAGAAGCTCGTAACAGTTAGACATTGTTTTGTTAACCTAAAACTTCACACAAATTATGTTTGAATATGTAATAAAAACTGTGTCGTTTCGCGAGTTTGACCTAGTGGAGACACCGAATCGAATAAGAGACTCTAGAAATAAAAGGACTATTTTAGTCACAAAGCCGCATGAGACTAAAAAATAGTGATAGATGGAGAGGGAGAGGAAGACCAAGGAAACTATGGATGGATTGTGTGAGGAATGATAGGAAAGCAAAAGGAGTAAATGATAGCGTGACGGTTGACATGGAAGATCGAAATGTGTTGCGCCGATCCCAAGTAACATAAGACAAGGTCAGGAAGATGTTGGTGTTGTCACAGGCGTATGTGAGGGAATATAAAGAAACGATGGATGGTCTGTGAAGGATGACATAGATATTAAGGAGGTGACTGAGATTATGAGTAATAGAGAAGTATGAAAGAAGAAGATATGCTGCGCTGACCACAAATGATTTGGATAAGGGCAGGAGAATGATGGTGTATCACAAGAAACAAAAAAGTTGTCAGTTATTTATAGTTTTTCTATCAGGTGTGAATTGTTTGTCCAAATACTGTTGTTACTTATTTGGGTCCATTTATTTGTGAATTTCACTTTTGCGGTTGATTATTGTAGAAATGTAGATGATAATATTCAAGCCTGTGACTATCTCAAAAACAAAGGCCTCCTCTTATACAATACTGATATTGAGAGCCTTTTTGGGAGAACAAATCGTCAATTCTAAATTTTGTTCCATTGATGTTTCTATATTTGACTCACAGTAGCAGTATCCAAGTTTAAATTGCATAAACGCTGTGATCTTGACACATTCACACTTGTTAGAATCGAAGAAATACACACACACATGGCATGCCACAACTTAAACGGTACAAAAGATCTTGAACTTGTTAAAACACGCAAAGTGTCCCGACCAGAAGAATACATCAAATCCTTGAACTATACCAACAATTGTAGGAACCATGTCGAAAAAACAATTGAAGCACTTAGTAAAAACACTTTAGCTTCTGATGAACATTTGCTAAAAGGTAAAGGTAATAAAAAACCGTGAACATCTTACGTTCCGTTCACGACCTCAGGTAACGCGACTTGCGACGAGTCGCAAATGCGATTCCCGACACAACTTATGATTCGACTTGTGATGCTATTAGCGGCATGACTTGCGACACGACTTGCGACGCAATTTGCGACTTGACCTGCGATACTACTTGCATCGAATAACAGTCGCAGCTGAAACTGGTTTTCTTAGCGCAATCACATGTCTTGTGGCAATCATAAGTCACGTCGCGTTGTCTCGTGCCGTGCTCTTTTTGCTCACACTCAATTTCTCAAATTTGTTTCCGCCGTATTCGCAGTCGCAAGACGTTTATCGTGTGGGCACGGCTTAAAAAAGCACGTGCATCTTAAAATAATGCTCATTCAAAACAATTGCTAGTATGAGGAAGTCGGTCAAATTGGTCAAGGCAACATCCATGCATATTCATATACCTAATGATATATATAGCAATTTTCATTGTTTTACATAAACGGTACTTCGAAATGAACTTTACAGGTTATTTGTAATTTAAATTTTATTTTTGCGGAGATTCTGAGATTGGGTTGGGTTACCGTGGCTTGGTCGTTATGTAAAAAAAAAACGCATAATTATTTTCAGTTTGCATTATCGAAGTAAGAGGACCTTGTGGCAAAATAAAAACAGAGGTGTCGATTCTGTTGTGCACAAACTAAACTTATTTTAGGCTATTGCTATCTTTTTCTCTCTAATAAAACGAGAAAGAGACGGACGTAATTTAGTGCTGTCAAATTTAGTTGGAACTAATACTATAATATTATAAAGAGGTAACATTTGTTTGTAAGTAGGGGGTAATTAATCTCCGGAAGTAATGAACCAAATTTTAAAAATTGTTTCACTGGTAGAAAGCTACATTATTCGTGAGTGCTATAGGCTATATTTTATTTCCGAACTCCCACGGGAACGGGAACTACGCGGGTGAAACCACGGGACGTCATATTTATATACAAATGAAGGGTGCACGTAAAAACATGTCGACTAAAAATGCGGTGAAGCGCAAGGCATAAACTAGTTTGACATCTCTAACTTAGTTCATAGCTATAGCCGTCCTTTTCTCGCACTGCCTTTTAGTAAAAGATAGCGCACACACCAGTAGCTCGAATTAACGCAACTGACAACCAGTATTTTACATGGAGCGACTGCCTATCTGACTTCTACAACCCAGTTAGTACTGAGTAATGCGATACCCCTTGGTAAGACTTGCGGTCAGACTTTCGGGCCACTGACTAGCTGTAACGGCTATCAAAAATCTACAAACGATAGCCCGGACCGTTAACGTGCTTTCCTAAGCACGGAGGAAACTCGGTATGTAATGGGTGGTCACTCATCTACAGACCAACCTAGGCAAGCGCTGCTTAACCTGAAGATTGATCAGAGTGGCTGTTTTTTTACGTCTAAATCCATAAATATGTTTTTTAATCATCTTGAGATGCTTATAGCCAACAGTGGACTGCTGTAAGGTTATAATGATGATGATTCTTTCCAAGAATAGAATACAGTAGGCCAGTTAGGTTTACTAAGAATTTAAGTATGTTTAGAAACGGTTCGACCGCTTCTAAACTCTGACATTTTGGGTTCACGATTTACTTCTTCATCAAACAATTCTATTTCATCTTCTCATTTATTTAAAACCTCATTAGTCACTTCAACCTTTGTAAAGAATAATATATTTTTATGAGAATATTAATATTAGTACTTGACCCAACTCATGTAGTTGTATTTGCACGACCTCACGCTTCCCACATCATATACTCATTGGCTCTTGTCTTAGGCATGTAAGCACCTCATCTTTTTATGCTAATCCAATATCCGTATTTAAAAACTATACATATACTGGAATGACTAACATTTTTCAATCACGAAGCTACCTAGAAACTATGAGGTCAAGAATACCTGAGGTCTGTAGTGGCGTCATTGAGGTTTTGATATTGGAATCACTGGGATTTTTTGTAATTATTCTGCGTAAATTTTCTAGAAGTGGTACGAAGGGTTTGTGCTGAGGACTGGCTGATTTTTGCGAAGCAAAGATTATTAATATTCTTAATTCGTGAGGTGATTCAGAGGATTATTACTATTACAGTGTTATTAATTTTGAATACGCCTTGTGTATGAGCATATCTACACCCACAGTCATAGAAGACATTCCAATGAAGATCTCTATATCCTAATTAGTACTGGGGTCTTTTCAAATAACCAAAAAATAACACTATGTCACACCTTCCATCTTGCCCCGCACTGTGCACTTGTTGACTATGTGCCTGCATCATTGAGCTGAGTTCGGGTAGCTGAATAATGAGCCACATACGATTTGAACTCACCAACCATCGATACGCTAAGAAGAAAAACAACTTTTAATAAGGATAACGATCCGTACGAGGAGATATAGGATCGAACATATGCACCATGATCGTTCCATCTTCAAATGAAGACCTTGCCTTGCACTGAATACAACTACGAGCTATGGTCATAATCCACCACGCAGGCCCAGTGCGGGCGCCAATGTCAATTGTCAGAATTTTTGATTCTAGAACAGGCCAGTTTCCTTATGCAATATTTTCTTTCACCAATTTGGGAGTGGCGACCGCGAACCGGAAGACGTTGCGTTGAAAGGCCTCCCACTAGGTGGACCGATGGCCTGGTGAAGGTTGCAGGAATCCGCTGGATGCGAGTCGCATGGGACCGGTCAATGTGGCGCCACTTGGGGGAGGCCTATGTCCAGCAGTGGATGTCTATCGGCTGAAATGATGATGATGAATTTGTTAGCAATGATGGTAAAATCTGTATGGTGTATAGTGTCGGACGGTTCTGTATGGTGTCAGACGTAAAGAATAGCACCATCCCATATCTTCCCGTGGGTGTTGTAAGAGGCGACTAAGGGACTTGCCAGAGAATGGCCAGCAGCGTTCTCTGTTGTTGTTACAACCGCACTGCGATCGCCAACCCGCCTGCCAAGCGTGGCGATTATGGCAAAAACCCCCCTTCGGGGTAGTCCCATGTCCAGCAGTGGACGTCTTTCGGCTAAAATAGTAGTAGTAGTTGGTAAAATAAATTACACAAAGAATAGTGCCCACCTGGGTTCACTACACTCCTCCACAGCCAGGAAGACTTATCACGTAATCTACACGCTGTGATCAAAGCTCAAGGTAATCTGAAGGAAGTCCTGGCACTTAGTGATAACATTTCATTTTCGGGCTATCGCAAACTCCTAATCTTGAACAAAACAACACAATGAAAGGATTCTTAGAAATTGATTAGATACTAAAAACAATCGATCAACAGTAGAT
This sequence comes from Xestia xanthographa, assembly GCA_905147715.2. Classification (NCBI taxonomy): domain Eukaryota; kingdom Metazoa; phylum Arthropoda; class Insecta; order Lepidoptera; family Noctuidae; genus Xestia; species Xestia xanthographa. The sequence goes on along the minus strand of LR990666.1, from coordinate 20,336,014 downwards.
GCTAGAAAGGTTCCAGAATCTTCGTTAGTTGTCAAAAGGAATTTTGTAATGAGTGTAAATCAGATGACTCAGACTTTGGACATTCCTGTGTTATCTTTAAGCTTATGACTAGAACTATGATTAAATGGTAAAATACCGAGTATTCTACGACAAAAGTATCTTGAAAATATGCATAATCAGCTTTAATGTTTAGACTGCTGGGTCTTCTCTTGTCTGTCAGAGGATTAGTGGGCCAAAGTTCAACACGCAGGCTTTGTGCGGGTAGGAGTATATTTGGACCTTGAAAATTATGCTTTAAGTTTAAAGCATAATTTGACAAAATCAAATTTCGAGTTGTAGAGTTAAAATTAAAAAGTCATTCCTAGACTCACTAGTCTAGGAATTACTTTTTAATTTTAGGAATGACTTTTTTTCTTGCAGGGGTTTATTATCATTAGTTATACAATCATTTATCCATGAAGATCAACTATATATTATACTACTATATATAGTTATTTAAAACTTAAAATAATGTATTCTAAGTTAGGTTTCCTAAGACGGTTAATCATTTTATTTCTGTTGGTCGTTATTATTTTACTAGTCAATATTTGATTTTCGAAACAAGATGGGAACCAACAATAATTAGTAGTGGATTTAGTAATCCTATAGGTTTCCTAACCTCAAAAATCGTGCTCCCCTTAAAATTACGGACATCGTGGTTCAGAATTACATAAGAGCGACATTGTTGAACAACATCAGGAATGGCCTTTTGAGGAAGGAGACTTTGAAATGACCTGACCTACCAGACAGTGAGCATGCATCAAAGTGCAATATGGGTAGTGTCCTTTACTTGCTTTAGGAAACAATACCTTTAAGGAAGTTCCTTTGAATGGAACATCACGTTTGTGTTTTCTAAAGGTGGTGGAGTATACACATATTGGGGGAGGGGGGGGTCCTGTCACCATTAATCGGATAAGAATTTTGGCTCGGTAGTTGATAGAATTATACTTTGCTCGACCCAAGGGTGTGCTGTGTTAGTACTAAAAAGAACTCCAGAGACATTCTATGACGCAATTAGAGATCTAAAATCAAAAGAAGACATTCTGCTTCGCCGACCCCAAATAAGTTGGGGCAATAATTGGCAGAAAAATTATGATGATTATCAATGTCAATCTAATATTTTTTGCAAGGTTTTATTTAGGTTCACCAGTCTCGGTATCTGTCTGACTGTAATCAAATCTTGCAAGTTAAATTTGACCCACTTCCCGGTTTTCAATTGAGCAAAAATTTTGCACACACTTTTGGTTCTATTGACAATACATTTTTATGACAGATATGAATCGATCTTGCGACCAAAATCGCCTCCTTGTGAGGTAACTCCTCAACGGTTAATAGCAAGTAATTGAATTTTTGTATACGCGTTTAATCCTTTTTGTCCATCATCGTTATTACCGATAGACTTAAACTAAACTAAGGATTTTCCTTCGATGGCTTTGTTTAATAACAGTTTAACATCACAAGGTTTCTACCCATATAACTTTGAACTAAATGCACTAACTATCGATTTTTGATACCGTGATAGGTGCGTCTTTGTACGGAAATACTATTATAATATATTAGTAGATACTTAGTTCAAAGGTCAATTGCTTTGAATCCTTCACTTTATTCTGTAGGCTTTTAAGTTTCACTGCATTTTTGTTGTATGCTACAATAACATGTATTACTTTGTTAGATAAGGCTCGTTTTGCCTTGCTTGTGGTTAGTATATTCAAGATTTGTGTCATTGCAAATGATTATAGTAATATGAGATTTTTGTCAATATTGTGTTCTTCATAATCTTTAGGAGTTTATTATTAGTATGAATCATTTTGATTGGTCTAAGCATTAACACCTACGTACAAATTTGTTTTTATTGTAAAATTCAAGGTTTTGTCGATGATATTATTTGCAGATTTATGAAGTAATTGATTTCTATAGAGCTTTTGTCGATTTATCTTTGTAGGCTGTTAGTAAGTTTTACAATAATTGGGTACTGTAACTTTAACTTTACGATGCAATGCACCTAAACAAAGGGGCATTCTGTGAGTGAAAACACAGAGCTTATAATGAAAAGGGGTACACCAATAAGTGGCACTCCCCTTTGATTTTCCAAAATTTGTTTTGTGAATTAATGGTACTCCTGTTTTTTATCTTAGTTCAGAACCAGGCTTACACCACCTTCTTTAGTGGCCATAATGTTCATAACCATCATCATCATCCACAGCCCGGCTTCAACCACTGTGACACTCGCTCTTGTGACAGCCTCATCCAGGATATTCCCGCAATGGAAACAATATCGTCTGGCGTTATTTATTTTGTTTTTTTTTTCGAGTTTGAAACCAAAGATCAAACAAAGGGTAATTTTATTGTAAATCCATCAAACTTATCACGGTCCAATCTGATTTTATGTACGTACTTACTTCGTCGCAATCGGAATCAAATAACTTCAGATTTCAATTAGGTCATTTTGTTAGTTTATGAGCACTGATAACGTCCATATCGACTATACAGGTCGCGGCACGAAACTCTAGCGCTGACCGTTATTGCGCAAAAGTAAAAAAATAAGAATGTCTTGGGGCGTGCGTTGCGCCGATTGGCTCTCCAGTCGTATAAACATGCGCAGCTATCCCCTCCACGTTTCGTTCAGCCCTAGAGTTACGTGCCGTGACCTGTAACTTGCCCTAATTTAAGTTCTTGATATTTATTGCAATTCACTACCTCGTTGGTGTAGTAGTCGTAAGCACGGCTGCTGTTCGATTCCTAGGTCGGGCAAAGTGTTATCGGGTTTTTCGTCTAGGCGTTTGGTTTTGTGTCCGGTTGCTGACAATAGGCTCGGCCCCTATTACATGGGGCTTAAAGTTAACTGGTGAAATCAGTACCAGTGCTCTTCTGCCTAACCCATCTTTGATTACAAACGTGATGTTATGAATTTCTCAGTAGCAGCTATGAAGTCTGGATTTGTGCTTGGTTTGCGCTTGGTTTTCGCTCGCCTATTATTCGCGATATTATTAATAATATAATAATAATAAAATCGTTTATTTATAAAAAGGGGCACATTTACAATTATTTAAGTATCTTAACAAATAAAATAGAGCTCTGTTGCTTATTGCCTGAACTAGGTGGAACCTGTGTTTCAGGCTAGAAGGTGCGTAAATACCTACTTAAAATAAATAAATTAACAAAAAAAGAAAAGTAAATTACTAAAATTACAACTTACATAAAAGATAAACAAACAATGTGTCAGCAGTTTACTTGCAGACTACAAGTAAATCTTCTGTCTGTGCATAGGTTAGGTGTTGTAAAAAAGTAAATAATAGACTTTTTACAGCTAAAATAGTTTAACTTGTTTGTAATAAATAAATAAACTTATAAATACTTAGTTTTCTATTTAATCTAGAAATTATATAATTTATAATTATATATATTACTAGTATCTGCGTGGGTGCGCGAGCTGCGCGCAGCTCGCGTGTTGTCGTGTTCTTGAGAAGTATTCCTTACCATCATAAAAATTTGAGAATCCATAGGAATCCTTAAAATAATTGGAAAATCCGTTACAACTACCCCTATATCAGTATGAAAACCCTTAAGAACCCCTAAAACATTCTAAAAACCAATTAAAAAAATTGTGAAAAACCGTATTTAAAAACTCAGTCTCTCAGGCGAAAAGGGGAGGTTTGGCACTTTTCCCATACTTGCGGGAGTTACTTGTTTACGAATCTGTCAAAATATACCCACCTCCCCATCCACCATCAGGGAGAACAATTCTGTCAGTGAGTCAGTGAGTGAGTGGTAATCGAGCTTTATATAGTATAACTAGTATTTGCGTGGGTGCGCGAGCTGCGCGCAGCTCGCGTGTTGTGGTGTTCTTGAGAAGTATTCCTTACCATCATAAAATTTTGAGAATCCATAGGAATCCTTAAAATAATTGGAAAAACCGTTACAACTACCCCTAAATCAGTATGAAAACCCGTAAGAACCCCTAAAACATTATAAAATTAATATAAAAAAACCTAATAAAAACAAGTAAAAAACCTTACTTAAAAACTGAGACCCATTATAAAAAACATAACCCTAAAGTTGCTTGTCGTCGCCCCTGAGTTACGCTTCACCCACTCAACCTTCGTTACGCTGCGGAGGTCGCCGGCTCGCTTCGCTCGCCACCTCCCCCCTTCGCTCCACTCGGTCTCGCAGGTTCGCTCTACTCAGAACCTACCACCACCGGACAGGTTTCGTCGCCTACTATAATATTTGTTCAAACACCCAATGGCTATCTCTAACCGTTACGAAGTTACAGCCCTTTCAATTTTAGGGGAGGTTGGGGAGGTGAGGATACCCTCCGTATACAAATTTAAACGCTCCTCAATAATAATTTATAGTAAAAATCAAAAAGCCGCTACTTGTCCTGGTTTCCGAGATACGATGGGGGGAGGGGTGAAGGGGGGGAGAGTGGGGAGTTTTGAAAACTGATCTTGACTAACGTGTTGCCCCTTTATATGAATCTGAAAAAAAAAAATGTTCCAAGTCTTTCAATTTCCGAGATCCGCCTAAAGGGGGTGAAAAGGGGGGCAAGGGGGGCAATTTTGAAAACTGGTTTTTACTTTCCCGAGCCTCCTCTATACGAATCTGAAAAAAAAAACGTTCCAAATCCCTTGGTTTCCGAGATACGATAGGGGGGGGTGAGAAGGGGGGCGAAAAGGGGAAGTTTGGCACTTTTCTCATACTCGCGAGAGTCACTTGTTTACGAATCTGTCAAAATATACCCACCTCCCCATACACCATCTGGGAGAACAATTCTGTCAGTGAGTGAGTCAGTCAGTCAGTGGTAATCGAGCTTTATATAGTATAATAATTTGGGACTTAATTATAACTGATGAAATGTGTGTGTTCTATTAGGAGTATTAGGCATACAATATCTGTCTTAGCCTCCGAGGAATACAGGCGTTATGTTATGTTCAATTAGGCCATTTGACAGTTTACGAGCACTGATACTGTTCGTATCGGCGACAACATGTGCCCCAATTCAAGTGCTTGACATTTATGATTTGTGTTACGCATTTGATACACTTTCAAAAACGCGAACATGCGTGACATCAACGTATTCACACCGTCCTGTGCTCAATGTGTCATTGGGCATAAAGTTGTGGACGCTTTTATAGAAGGGGTGAGTGGTATAGTGAAGTCTTCCCTTTCTTTTACGTTGACTGACTCTGCCGTGCTTAACCGTGTGGTATCCGGCAGAGTAGAATAGAACCAACCCATTACACTCACGGGTGTCGTATAAGGCGACTAATGTCTGAGGCAGAACACCTTGCGCCTCCGTGGCCTGAGAATGGACAGCAGCGTTTTCTGTTAGTCTTGCATCACTGCGATCTCCAATCCGCCTGCCAAGCATGGAGATTACGGCAAATTCCTCCCATCATGGGAGAGGCTTATGTCCAGCAATGGACGTTATGGGCTGATGTTGTTGTTGACTGACTCTGAACTGTCTTGGCGGTTGGTAAGCATGGTAGTGAGTCACAGAAATATGTGCCATATGTACCTCCTTTCTTGCATTTATTTGGGATTTGTAAATCGTAGGTTCCCAGGTATGGTTCAGAACAAAAAAAAAAATGTCGCAACGGCGCGGGAGGGGAACAAGTGCCTTTCGACTTCGTTAAGGGTTTGTTCACACCCTTTATAATTAAATTATCATCACAAAGAACCATGTATAGTTATGCTGAAGGAGAGATAGTGTTTTCAGATTTTATTTCTTCAACTACGTTACGGAGTTACGGAGGTGGTTTTATCGAAACCGGAATCGGAGTCCTAGTTTTTAAATTTGATTTGTCGGAGTCGGAGTCGGAACCGGAATCGGAGTCGGAGGCGGAGTCGGAGGCGAATTCGGAAATGGTGGCAGAAAAGAAATGTGTTAAGGGCAGGCAATACAATAAAATAGTGAATGGAATCACCACATCATCATCATCATTGGTGGTGGTGGTGTGAATCGATGACAGAACGCGTGCTGTGTTCCCCGGGCGACTTGCATAAACCTGTTCGTACACCGCCGCTATCTGCTATGCTTCGACCTCCGATTAAAACCTCCGATTTAAAAGTATCGGAACCGGAGGTGTAAAATCAATCGGAAGTTCCGACGTATCGGAGTCGGAGTCGAAGCTTCGTAACATCCCTGACACAAAGGTCCCATCCGATGTAGTAATGACTATCCGTTTCTTAAAGGTAGAATAAGATGTCTGTTAATCTGTTTCCCCATAGAGACTTTGAAGTTTTATGGTATATTAACTTTAAGCAAGATTTATAAAGGGGATATCCCATCTCTGTATGAAAAGACCCAATAACCGTGCTGTGGGAAGTTAGCCAGATTGATTGCCTATAAAACTTGTTTTTGTGTATTTACAACCAAACAAAACAACAAAAATAAACCCATTACTTGGCAGTTGTTCGGGAGCGCTGGTTCCTGACACGACCCGTTTTCATAAATTCCCGGTTATCCTTAGCAACTGAAAAACAGATCAATAGTCCTGAAGAATTTGCATGCCTGGATTGTTGCTACTTATCTCAGGTCACTGACCCCGGCCAGCGTGGTGGATGATGGCCCATTGCCTTTTTTTTTCGGATGGGAAATCATCAAATGACTCCTCCCGCTCTGGGCGGAGCAGGAGTGTCAGAATTTTACTGACTAAAACCCATCCATGTTCCTTCATCGCCCTTTGTGTTCCGGGGCCACGGTATCTCTTTCCAACAGTCCCGCAGCCCCGGCAAGCATCGGTCCTTGCGGACCCCTTCCTATGGCCCATTGCCTCCCATAGAGAGTTAAAGCAAAAGTAATAAGCTGATTATTTATGTAGGTATGCCTCGTTGGTTTAGTAATTGCAAGTACTGCTGCTGATCATGAAGTCCAGGATTCGATTCTCAGGTTGGGGTAAAGTGCTATTGGGATTGTCCATCAGAAATTTCTCAATAGCAGCTATGGAGTCTGGTTTTGTGGTAAGTATACCGGGTGTAAACAGTCTCTTGACGAAGCCGTCAACCAAGCATTCTGTACATCAAACCAAGTAACTTTTATGACTTTTTTTTGGGTGGAAAATCACGTTTTACGGTAGGACTCAATTTAACGCACTTAAAACATTGTGCTGATAGATGGATTGGAAAGTACAGGGGCCCAATTCTGTAACTTTGTGTTAAGCAACACGCGATTGACACTCTATCGACACACGACAGACATTATGTTGCAAATTTGGTATTCTGCAAAAACTTCAATAGCGTTTCAGTGGTGTCTCAGTAGTGTGTCGATAGTGTGGCGGTACAATATTTATTTAGTGTTTTCGCTGTTCGATGGCTTCACAATGGCGGTTCGATGGCCAAAACACTTTTCGAACACGATAGACACAACATTCAAATACACTTAAAAAAATTACAGACTACCGTAACTTTGGCCATCATGATGACATTGACACATTATAGTGGAGCAGAATACCAATTATTACAATAGTCTTCTATGGTGTTTCAATGGCACTACAGTGGTAAGTCAATGACCATAGATAATTTGTAGAATACCAAATGTCAATGATTAGCCTATTGAGACACTACTTACACACTACCGACACACTATTGAGAAGTTGGTAATTTTACAGAATTGGGCCCCAGGAGTCGTGGAGGTGTTTGAAGTAAAAATCTTGTATTAAAAACTTTTTTTAAATTTGTGAAAACGTTGAAAACTTTGACCCCCAATATCTCCGTAACTAGAAGGTTCCCAGGTATGGTGTAGAACAAAATCAGTATCGCAATGACGGGGAGAACAAGTGCCTTTCGGCTTCGTTTTACACCCTTTATAGGAATAAACTCGCCCGCTATTACATGGGATTTCAATATCACTGGCGAAATCTAGGTGAACTATATAAGGTACATGTCTGCCATACCCTTCGGGGACTACAAGCTTGGTGTTATGTTATGTATGTATGTCGGGTCAAAATGTCGGGGTGAGCAAGGATAGCAAATACCTGTTCAGCTAGTTTAGAGATAGAAGGTTGAAATTATGAAATTGTCATACTTACTTGATGTGCCAATAGATTTAATTTGCAAGTACATGAGACTTGTCAACGTGTTTTTAGGGTTCCGTAGCCAAATGGCAAAAAACGGAACCCTTATGGATTCGTCATGTCTGTCTGTCCGTCCGTATGTCACAGCCACTTTTTTTACGAAACTATAAGAACTATGCTGTTGAAACTTGGTAAGTAGATGTATTCTGTGAACTGTATTAAGTTTTTCACACAAAAATAGAAAAAAAAAAAAAAAAACTGTTGGGGGTTCCTCATATTTAGAACTGAAACTCAACAAAATAAATTAGAGGATAGTAAGAAGTTTTATGAAATAGACACTCAAAACTTACAGTCTGAAATTCAAGTTTTAGAGCGTCAACTACAGTCATGTTATTCTATGTATGTAAATTCTCAAAAACAAATTAAGGAACATATCCTATCTGCAAACGAATTAGTTGATAGCGGTAATAGTAATGCAGACTGTGTAGACACGATGACCTTCAACAACACTCAATGTACATCACAAAGTGAATCCAGCCCGGACACTCTCCTACCCGAGGTAACGGAGAACCCGACCCGGCTGAGCAGTGTTCCGGACTGTATCTCCATTCAAAATTCACCAGATATTGTACAAGGTTCATCACAGGTAGGTCAAATAGATAGTAGTTCTCCCCCTTCTTGTAATACACACAGTTGCTGCTCCATTTTGTTCTCAGATAGTATAGGAAAAGGGTTAGGCAAGTTAATTAGTAACAATCTGAGTCATTCTTCTCTAAATTATTGTACTCCTCAGGCTTCTTACAACCAGATAATAACATCAATAACTCGGAAGGAATTTGATCCTAATACCATTATAACTGTACTTGTAGGTAACAGTTCTAACGTTAAACTTGATGATATCACGGACAATGTCACTCAACTATTAAAACTAAATTGTAAGAGAGTAATTCTGTGCTCCTTCCCGTACTTTAAGAAACAGACACACACACATTTTTTTTCAACAGTTAGGTACTATCGAGGACACTCCCGCCTGACCACCACTAAGCTCATTTTTGCTTGCACTCGCAACATAAACACGCTCTCTAGCCCCGCCCCGTTGACTTTGTGTAGAAAAAATGAACGAATCGGCCGAGCGCATTGACGACGCACGCCAAACGAGAGTTATTGTTACTTTGCGCGCAAAAGTTGACGCTTTCCTAATAGGCCCAAACTTTAAGGGGGCGTGGCTTGGCGCCGCCGCATGATTTAAGCAAAAAAATTTTAAAATGGTCTGGCGGAAAAGACCCCGATAGTACATATGCGTCTTCCCGTTTTTCTAAATATAATACTGTCAAATTCAAATGTTTATTGCTCAACACAGTATATTTTATACATTCCCAGATGTCAAGTGAATGCGCAGTCCACTGTGCTGTACCAACTCAGGCATGCAAAATGTATCATTAAAGTTATACACAAATGTTATATACATTTGGGTTGTATATACAATATTACATGTTAAATATTTTTTTTTATACTTACATTTTATTTGTGGCCATCTTATTCGTCTGTTATGACTTATGACTATGGATAGAGGAATTTGGTAATTTAAATTATATTTATTTTGGCTTTTGTTCTTTTTAATGTGTACATATTTTTATTCTAATTTTATGTTGGGTTAGATTCTATTATTTTGTAATTGTTTTTTTTTAACAACATTTTAGCAATAAGGTAGGTCCTGAAAACCCAATTTTACTTTTTTGAATAATACATCTTTTTCTACAAGTCTTCTTCATGGTACAGTGGTTTAATAACAGAAAGTGTTAAAAACGCAGGAAACCCTACAAGTTATTAATTCAATTATGTGTCTAGGAAACAGTGGTGTCGATTCTGTTGTGCACAAACTAAACTTAATTTAGGCTACTGCTATCTCTTTCTCTCTAATAAAACGAGAAAGGGACGGACGTTATTTAGAGCTGTCAAATTTAGTTGGAACTAATATTTCCATACAAATGAAGGGTGCACGTAAAAACATGTCGACTAAAAACACGGTGAAGCGCAAGGCATAAACTAGTTTGACATCTCTAACTTAGTTCATAGCTATAGCCGTCCTTTTCTCGCACTTCCTTTTCGTAAAAGATAGCAGTAGCCAAAATTAAGTTTAGTTTGTGCACAACAGAATCGACACCAGTGTGTGTCAGAAAAGTGTAGTCATATGATTGTGTGAAAAGTCTGTTCAGAACAGACTTTTCGTCCAGCATCGTTATCGCGAAAAACGATAAATACCTATCCCCTCCACAAAATTTCAAAATGTACCTTTTCCACCCAAATGTATGGGACATTGTATTTTTTTGCGATAACCACGTTGCTTGCGTTAGAAACACCACCCTGCGTACTCAGGCTGCAGATGTCGGAGACAAAACAGCCAAGCTAAAGTGGGAGTGGGCTGGCCACGTAGCGCGAATGCACCCGGAGAGGTGGGCAAAGATCGTCACTCACTGGACGCCTGACGGAGGAAATCGCCGTCGAGGTAGACCGCGGTGAAGGTAGTGTGACGATCTGATCTGGTTTGCGGGACGAACATGGACAGATATCGCACAAGACAGAGGTTTGGAAGGAGACAGGGGAGGTCTTTGCCCAGCATTGGGACACATGACATGATGACAGTCTTTTAAAAAAAAAAGAACGACGTGTGGGTCCATAAAGAAAGTTTTACTGTTTATGGTTTGTACTACGTGTTAGAAATCCAGGGAAATTAAGACAATTTATCAGGATATTACTCACAATATTTATTAGGTTGCACGGTCCGGGTTCGTAGCTTCCATGGAAAAGAACCGGCAAGAAACTCCATGGTTACTCTTTTCAAATTATTTGGTATTACACAATTCTATATTACTTCACGTTATAAACAAAATGCAATAATTACAACACTCATCAGTTATCGGACATAGATTTGACTATCAGTCTTAACACCACAGTTTCCTCCAACGAATCGCGCCCTCTCGGCTGAGTGCCACGCATTTATTTTATCAACTACCCCTTCCCACTACAACATTGACGGCTAGGCAGTGTTGTCGGTTCTCAAAAATAAAACGAATTATTACAATCTTAAAAACCCTACATAATATTAGTTTGGATAGATCACAGCAGATCTTATTATTTAATACATATTTGAAAATCATGACAGAAGAAAGAGTTTCTTACATTATTAAATTTAAATACAGATATAAATAACTAAAAATGAATAATCGATTCCGGAAATCAGACTATCGAATAAAGAGTTTCTAACATACGACCAAAAATATGACTACATTTTTCTGATACACTCTGTGTCATTGTCTTCGTCATTTCACAAAACACACACGCCATTAGTTACTTCGTATTATGAAATTGATGCAGTTTGTTTAAAAAACAATCTATCTCAATAACTCATGAACAATGTCGTGTTTACTCTGAATCTGAATCATTACATAACTATCGGAGAGTGTACTCTGCATTCTTTTGTAAACAAACAACGAGGTATCGCCCACTTTGAAATGCTTTGTCAATGTGTAGTGTGAGCAGAAGATCCAAACTCAAACTCAACTGATGGAACCGCTGGAACCAAACGAGCGAATGCATAATTATTTTGTCACCATTGCGTTGCAACTATTCGCTTGTGAAAACGTTAAAAAAAAAAATTTGAAAACTATACTACCTACTTATTTTCATGATAGACAAGAACCAAACGACCGAATACATAATTATTTTGTCACCATTGTGTTGCAAATTCGTTTGTGAAAATATTAAAAAATGAAAGAAAACCATGCTACTTATTTTCATGATAGACTTAAAATAACATAACACCACGCATGTAATCCCCGAAGGGTGTACCTAATATTACCTACCCCCCCCCCCTCCCAAATTTCATCACATTTAAAATTAAATAAAACATACCTCCCCCTATATAAATCGATTCAAATTACACTTTATGTAACTAACAAAATACTTTGTAAACCTTAATTCTGTAAAAAATAAAAAGCTTCTTCTTATTTTTTATTTTATTTTATGTAAATCGATGATACGAAGAATTTTCCAGTTTAAGGGGGTTAACTTAACTTTTGAAACTGGAAAGATCAAAGCTCGTTTATTTCGTTATTTTGTACATGTCTTCATAGGAAGCGAGGCTGATAACTCAAGTCATACCCAAATATTTAATTCTTAATTTTGACGTGATAATAATATCATCATCATCATCATCAGCCTATTTATGTTCCCACAGCTAGGACACAGGCCTCCTCTCTCTTTGAGAGGGAATGGGTTATAATCCACCACGCGGGCCCAGTGCGGATTGGTAGATGTCACATGTCTTCGAATTTTGTGGTTCTAGGACATGCCGGTTTCCTCACGATGTTTTCCTTCACCGTTTTGATAATAATATAACTTCTTATAAATCGATGAACACCGGCTGCACGCACGAAAAAGTGTCACACCGTCTCGCGCGCCAGTCGATCAACGCCCAGCCCAAACCCTTGGAACTACAAAACTGAAATTTTGCACAGTAGTTCCCTTTATAATGTAGACAAGGCGAAAGGAATGATTTTTCGAAAGTCAACCCTTAACGGAGTTAAATAGAGGATGAAAATTTGTATGAAAGTCCGTCGGTTTTAAAGTTAGGATCTTAAAAAACTTAAAATGTTTAAGCTGACACTTGAAAATTAATTTACACGTGTCTCAGCGTTTTTGTTAATTTCAACCCTAAAGGGTTAAAAAGGGGATGAAGTTGTGAATGGAAAATCCTTAATGTTCGAACTAAAAAATACAATAGGCACCTAGGCGTATGGTTGGAAGCTAACGCAACGGTGTTGTTAGAATTTCAATCCTTAAGGGGGTGAAAAGGAGGATTAAATTTTGTTTATTAGGCTAAAATCACTTATATCATGAAAAATTACTTTATCACGAAAAATTAT